>VMKM01002019.1:0-95055 GCA_008360985.2 Macquaria ambigua
TATATATATATATATATATATACACACACACACACATACATACATACATATATATATATATCTCACATCATTATGTCATGATTTATTAGGGATGGGCGATATAGATAAAATCCTTTATCACAGTAGATGTGATTTTATATTATGACATCAATATATTGTAATATAATACATTTTCTGGAATTGAGAAATTGTTTTTGGCTAATCCACAAATTTAAATACCAAGTATTTCACCACAATGATGCAAAAAGCATATAAAAATCCAATATTGCCATTAAAAGAAATGATTGTCAACTTTGCTCACAATGGCCTTATACACCCCGAGATATTAAAGGGATGGATACCACGGTATAAATGCTATACCAACATTTCTGACGGATGATAAATTGATATCATCTTATGATATATTATCGCCCTCCCCTATGCTTTATTTCAAAGGGGCCTGCAGTTGAATGAGAAGCATTTGAACACACCTACACTGGTCCCTGTTTTTATTTCAGTTTTGATTTAGATTTTTGTCACTTCTGGTGTGAGGCAGTTTTCTCACCAGTAACAACACCAATACCAGATTTTAGTTTGGCATTTGAATTTTTGCTTACTTTCCTGCATCTCATATCATTAATGATTAATGTTTTGGGGTTTTTTGCAGCTGGTCTGAGTAAATTATCAGTTTGAAAATATCAGTTTCAGCTTTGGTAACCGACAGTAACTGGCAAATGACAATTGTTAGTATTTTATACTAAATTAATTTAAAAAAAACTGATGATAATCAGTCATTTAAATATTTGTTAGTTGCAGCCCATTAGTACAGCATCTCAGTTAATGGGTGATGTGTTTTGTAGTCAGTGTGCAATTTAGGCTTAAATGTGGGCTAGATATTAACATACAAAACCTGCCTAGTCTATCTTTAACCACAGTGCATACATGATGCAGCTGTCGCAGCAGTAAATGACCTGGAAATAACATTCAACTACTTTGCACCTTGTTTGTCTGAGTATATTCTGCTAAAGCAACAGCAACACAAATTCAGCTCTTATCTGCAGACTCTGCAACTCTCGTCCATTCATATTTACCTGTTCGACCAGACTGGGGAGTCAGACCAAATATACTGTTTACAGAGCATCTAATGAAACATTAACCCCTGTCTACAGTTTATTTACTCTGCTACTATGGCCTATATTCTCTGCCTCTCTGATTTTAAGCTGCCTGGTGCCTTCCACACTGGGGGAATTTCACACTTTACAGCGTTATGTCCAGTACAACACAGCACTCAGTAAACATAGTTGTGTTTATTTGGACTCAGCACTAATGGATTTGTGTTTAATGTTAGGATTATGTTATCTGGCAGATGTATCTGGATGAGCTGATGTCGACTTCTCTCCCAGGTTTCCATGCAACACATTTGGCCCAGGTGGCTTCATTTTGCAGACTGCAGCTACTACAAGACACAGTGGCTACCAGCTGGAACATGACAGAGCAAATCAGCAGTTTTACACAACATTATTCAGACTAGAGAGAGAAGTTTTTCATCCACCAGCTGCAATACATGCTGAAATAAAGTTACCATGTATATCACAGCAAAGCCACAAACAATGGATGATTTAAGTATTATACTGATACAGTAAGGGACAAAAGAAAATACATAAACTACAACAAGGTCAGCACAAATCTATCATATGTCTAAAATGCTACTTTTTATAGAAGTGAAGGCACTGTTGTGCATTTTCAAATAGTCATAGTCAACAGTTTATTTCTAGTCACCTTTGGACTAACATAATGAACTCTTTGACCAGTCCTGTTTGGCTCTCTTCCCTGAACAAGCACTGTTAAAAATGCATTACTTAGCTAATTTATAACTAACAATAGATAGATTATATAGAGATTTGCGTATTTCAACAACACAACCATGAAAACAAATCAAACTGTACATTTAAAATGAGAAAAAACACTCTGCTAGTTGGTTAAATGTTAGAAGCAACCTCACCAGCTGCAGCCGTAATTCACCTGGGTTTTACTTCTGGTAATTCTACAGCCAGTCTGATAAATAAACATGATAAATATAAATAAACACACTGAAAATTAACCATCCAGGGGACTAACACCATGGAGCTTTCACCACTGACCTCGGATCAGATGCTGTCTCTTCCTGAAGTATGTGATCTTGGAAGTGTAGTCGTTATAGACGGAGTTCATGCCACGGTTTTCCAGCCAGTGTGCTGTGGCCACCCCTCTTCCCTGCACCTTCATGGAGTGCACTCTGGTGTCCCTCCGGAGCTCCAGCACCACCTGGCCGGACACCACTTCCCCTCCGGTGAACGCTGCATCAGCTGGACCATCCAGCTCCAGCTTGAAAGACTTGATAGAGCTCAACGTCATTCCTATGAGTGAAGACAGTTAAACAGTAAATAAAAACACACTATTTGAAAAAGGCTGAGGGCTTTATTTACTTTTTACTACTGCAACACTGAAATTTCCCCTTGGGGATTAATAAAGTCTATCTATCTATCTATCTATCTATCTATCTATCTATCTATACACTACAAATACCCATGGTGTACAGGAATATTAAACGTGTGTGTAGAACTGTTTTTTAGGTGCTGTGAAAACTACACTGTGTAGCTGGAGGCATAAATTATTTAAGTTTCAAGGACTCCTGTGGACACCAGGGGACCCCATAACAAGCAAATTACACATGTGAAGTACTGTATTCACGTTTTAAATAATATTATGCAATGTTTTGGACTGCTTTTAAATGTGCACTTTCCATTAAACACAACATATTAGCTATTTTCTTTTAGAGATCTTATTTTTAGGGTGGGGTTGGGTGGTTCTGCTTAGGGTCCCAGACATGCCAGGGCCAGCCCTGCCAGTAGCGACTACTGTGTAGTCATTTTTTGTTTTTGAACACAATTTCGAAATATTTAATAACTGTTTATTGTTATAACACCTGAGCTGACTGTCACGATTAATCCACCGGGACAAAAAGGTCTGTTACAACAGTGCTCGGTGATTATTTTCAGTCTAACAATATTTACATTTTATGTTATGCGGCCGGTGCGTGTTAATCGTGAATTTTATGAACGGCTGAGAGCGGGTATCAGCCAATCAGGATTGAGAACCGGGACTACGTTTTATAAATACAGTTGTGAACGTTGAACTGACGTTTAAAAATGTCAAACTCACCGGCAGGACAGGAGCAGATAGTGGTCCTCCCAAAGACGAAGTTACCGACAGCAAAGCCAAACTCTGTGATTTCTCCGACTGGATGTTTAATGGAAGCCCAGCCTTTATAAACGGTGGCAGGTTTTAACGCCCAGAAACACAGCCGTCACATGCGACTCACACCTGCCCACTTTAAAACACAGAGGAGGACCGCCTAGACTGACAGTACGTTAAGTGACGCAGAATAACAAGGTGATTTTCCGGCTATACCTTTCAAAGTTAAACCGTGTGTACCGTATTTCACCATGGATTTCACCCATTTGTTTTTTATCGTTTACATATAGATCTATATGTGAGCAGAATCTCAAAAAAGCACCGATATAAAGGCGCATATAATTATTGAATTTGACCGCTGGCTCGAATTTTGTTGTTTAACGTAGGCTTTTATTTTGAAGGCAGTGTTTATTTTCAGTTGAAAACGGTCAATGCCGTGTTTTCTCCTTCTTTGTTATAAATATACATAGAAAAAAAATCAAGTAGGCCTACATAACATACAAGTATGATTGATTTATGTAAAAACAGTATTTCTCAAAGTAGTACAAAAAACATGAAAAAAAGTCAACTAAAATGAAAACCGAATAATGTAAAAAAAAAAAGAAGAAATCACTTCATTAAAACGTGGTTTCTGTGTTTGGGTTTTTGAGTCATGTGACTCAAGTATTTGAAATAGTCCATCACATGATCACTATGTCACATGTTGGCTAAAACTTAAGTTCATGACATGATCACATCCCTACAGCAGTTGCCTTTGTAAAACGTTTTCAGGAGTTTACCAATTAATAATAAAATTCCATATGATAAATAAATCAAATCACTGGAGAGTGCAGTGAGAAATAAACTTCCTTTGTGGAATTTCTTATCAAGTTGTATCACTATAATATCCTACAGTGCACTTAGTTAATAATTCTTCTGAGACATTTGCATGAATCATGCTTAAATGTCTATAACAGTATCATTCAAATTAGCAAAGTCATAGGTGTGATCCAGAGGTGTGTCCTTTAGCAGGACCTACCTGCTCACCCATTAATGTAGATGGTGTTTAAATGACCAGGTGCACAAAAACGCTATGAATTGTGTGGGCCTACATTTTTATGAATTCTTCATACATTCCATGGTCTGAAATGAAAATTTCTGACTGAAAATGAACCTGTATGACAATCAAACAAGAGCTGTCCTGGAGGTGAATTTAGTATTAAACCATGTTCTTGCAGCTGTACCCCTTGGACCTGAACCTGGGCTACCTAGACAACTGCCTTTTCGTCAGGTTGATGAACTCCAGATTCAGTTTATTTACACCTGCTTGCCTGCCAACTTTTTTATCTGCAGAGCATGCATCTCAGGGTCAAGGCTGTGTTATTGCTACAACATAGATTGTTTTTACAGAGGTTTGTGGTCGATCATGCTTGAAGGAGGGGATGAGAATCTTTCTGCTAACCTTCTTCTTAGCAGTTAGCGTTGACAGTGTAAACAGGGTGGAAGTAGGACAGTTAAGCCCAAGGGTGCTTTCCTCCCTGGCCTAAATATGCTAGCCAAGGCTAAGGTTCATGTTTAAGCCACCTAATTGCTAACACTGCACTTGCACACTGCTTCAACATTTCACACTCTGGTGGCCCCTGTACTGATCTGGGTAAACGTTTATTTATTTATCAGACCAGTAAGAGTTTAGCATTTTTATGCAGTTCATTGAAAAACACACAACACTGAGGGATGTTGGGACAGAGTGGCTTTAGTTGAAATTTAAAGGAATTATAGTTCTAGATATATGTGCTGAAAGACCGAGGATCCGGGTTAAAGTTCTGTGAATAGTGATATAGAAGTGAATAGAATAGAACAACATCACGCCTCTTTGGGTTGTTGAGAATAATTCTGGGAAATGTAGGAATTATTTAACTCAACCAGGAGTTCAAGGAATTCACTACATATAGTTTTTCTATCACACACAAACAATGTTGTGTATGAACACAGTCTCATTAAGTCACTTATTAAAAACCTTTTTAAGGCTGGACTTAATGCTTTTAGAAACCTGTTTAATTCCAGTGATAGTCACACATTTTCATATTCCTTTTACTCATTTTTTCACAAAGGACATTTTTCAATTTTCGATTTTGGGGATACTAGATACCCTAAAACCAGTCACAAGAAGAAGCTAAATGTCCCCGCTAATATGATTTCTTTGCATCATTTGGAAAATTTCATGGTGAGACAATATATTTGGATTTAAAATTCAGAACAGCTTCCTTTTGAGCACAACTTGGTCTTTGTAGTATTAAATTATGTCTGACCTTCAGTGTTAAGCTGTATATTATTTGTTAGTTTTTTATTTTCTGTACAGCAATTGTATTTTTGCAAGTGCAATTCTGATTAAAGTATTATTAGTACTAATTGACAAAGAAATCTTTGCATTTGCATCTCAGCATTTTCAAAAACACAAAAAAAAATCAAGGGGAAAAAGAGTGTGTCACATATGTGGAATATACTGCATATTTGAAACATATCTGTAAAAATGTCAGCAAAACTATTCTTGACTCTTGATTTGACTATATCTTTTATCAGGAGCCAAGTTGTGTTTCTCAGTCAATGCATGACAAAATGAGTGAAGAACTGGTTGCAGCCATGATGCTGCAAGTTCAAAGGTTTGGCGGTGTAGTCTTCACTGTGGGTGGTGCTGAAGTGCTGATGGGCCAGTGGAAACCTGATGTTGGTCTATTTGATTTACAGAAAGAGAGGCAGACAATATACAGTATTATTATATAATATTATGCTGGGAAAAATAGGAACACACACTCACTTAGGAGCATCAAACTGCTGCTGGTGCTCCTGCTCTTTCTACTACTGATATGACCACAATTGCTACTATTTTTGCTACTTCTACCAATGCTATTGCCATATTATTATTTGCTACTATTATGACAACTAATACCACTGCTGCTATTACTGTTACTATTACATTATACAAGTGAGAGGGAACATTTTTGATATATGTTTATGATCTCTCACCTTCTGCTGTGACAGACAAGGTGTCTGTCTACAGGTCTTCAGAGGGAGGTAATCAGTCTTGGTGGTGCTGAGGCTCAGCCCATCTTCTGCCAAACAGATTAAACGCATTTAATATCTACATGCACCTCCCTTTAAATACACAAACCAATCCATCACCTGGTCCAGTTAGTATGTTGCTTGGCAGCTGGATGGCGGGTCTAGCTCGCTCTCTCTCCTGTTTGCTGTAGTGTTCTTTGGCCGTGGTTGTGTAGTACAGGCCTGAGAGGCGGGGTGAGCTGAACTGTACATGGCTTTTGGTCATCAGGTCAGGCTCGGGCACATACACTGGACGCTCTGTGTGGTTCAGCTACAGGGAGGGAACATAGTCAACATGATCAAATATGACACAGTAGGTTATTTTAAGATAACAAACTCCATCCAAATTAACTCCAAAGTCTATAGGAACATGTGTGCAAAGGTCATAGATCAACCTAAAGTGGAAAATGTTCACTTTTATGATTTATGCAACATTATGTACCACTAATATTATAATACAAAAAAATTATAGAAGTAGAAGGTCTGTTATCTCACATCAGAGAAGGAGATTCTGTTGGTGGTGACAGACATCCTCTCTTTGTTGCGCCTCATATCAGTGTCCCCCTTGGGTAAGGAACTGGAATTTTGGTTCCTCCTTTTCAGAACAACTGGATCTCCTGGGAAATAAACCAAATAGACTAATACAAGCAGGAAAACAGAGATAGATTAATAGAGTAGTGTTTCATCTGTACCTCAATATTGTGTCATCTTAGTTTGATTGGTTTAGAATAAAGATAACTGTAAAAATGTAAGCACCCATGGCAGAATGTCTCCGTAATTAAACTGTACAGTCACACAGAGTCTGAGTCACCTATAGGTCATCCAGCTGAGACGCTAGTGGCAACATGAATGTGATGTGCAGAAAAGTATCTGAACACGCAGGATGCATTACAGCAAAGCCATGTAAACACTAATTATTAATTAACAGTACAGTTAGCACTAAACAATATCTGCTCAGTACAGTTTTCTCAAATACAGTTAACAGTTCAAAGGAAACATGAGATAATTTATGTAAAGATGACAGAAAATTAACAAATGATTTTACTTTTGTACTTTGCCCATTTGGGGGCCTCTTGGTATTTGAAGGCTCTAAGCAGCTGTTTAGTTTGCTTATAGTATGGGCTGTTACTGAATGCACTGAAGACATCTTCACCATTGGAAATTCAAGTATTAAATCTGAATTGTCACTTAGGAAGAATGAAAACTTAGGGCAAAAACCTGTCTGGTCATTAACACAGAAAACACTCACCCGGCTTGTGGAAACTAAAGGCTTCTCTGGATGTGCATGACCATGAGTCCTTTGAGAACTGTCCAAGGTTGAGCTTCATTTGCTCTTTCACCACAGGTGGCCTGTATAATAAAGACACAGATAATGCTTTTATTGTATTTGTGTGTGGATAAACTCAATACCAGATAACCTGAGCTTTCAAAAATGGACAAATAATTATTCTGAACTTATAATATACTTATAATAATTCTGAATTTTAGACCACTTTGAAATTTTGATATTTGAATCAATAAAATGTTACTTTTTGCATCCAAGACCCCTTAAACCTCTTGAAACACCAAGTCAAAGCATGCAGTGAAATCAAGAGAGGTCCAACACATCTAAAAACAAAAAAAAGAGATTTGAAGGGTGACACCAGGCCCTTCAGCCATGGTTTCCTCTACTTACATGGTTTCCGACCTGCAGACAGTGGGCCGGCTGAATGATGCAGCGTGTGTCGTCTCTCTTTCTGCAATCTTCACAGGATCACCCATAGCCACGAAGGAGGTGTGCTGAAGAAAGACATCATAAAAACAGTCACAGTCACGGTCTTGTGCTGATAACACCCATTTCATGGAAAGCTTCACAAAAAGGTCAATACCCTTGTCACTCTTGTGTCTACTTAAAGCTGACAGTGCTGGTACTCCAGGTCATAGTGTGTCTTCCCTTAGCATGCACACCGCAGAGCATGCAGTACTTCAGCCTGCATTCTGGTTTAACCTGAGTCTGTCTGCGAAGTCAGAGAAAATGGCTTCTCTGGAACTGTTGAGTAGTTAAAGCCAGTTTAACGCCTAGTTTTTTTGTGTTTTTAACAGATTAACACACATTCTCTTAAATGAGAAAATGGAAATACTCAGGTAAAATACAATTATCTCAAAAATGGACTTACAGGAAGTACAGCACTTGAGTAAATGTACTTAGATATTTTTCTCCACTGTTCAGTACATTTAGACTTTCTGGTACAGTTTTTAGGCTCAGAGTTGGTGATGTTTTATTAAAAATGTGGTAATGTTTCTGCTGCTCATTTAAATTTGGTCTATACAGAACACAGTAAGGATACTGCATTTTATCTGAGGTTGAAATGGCTTCCAGTGCTAAGTGGAGTGGACAGTGTGGTATTGTGAGAATCACTGTTTTTTCATGGTGACTTTTAAAACACTGCCAGCATAAATCAGTGTATAGCAGTGTCTTACTGGCAACAGTTTCCCTCGAGGGTCTGCAGATTTTCATTCAAGCCATGTAGTGTTTGGTTGGAAAAAAACTTTCTTCGATCATAATAGCTCATGACCAACAGCTGCTGCTGCAGTATTACCTTTTCCACAGATTGAGCAGCTCTGCTCCAGGCTCCCTGGAAGGTGTTGTTGTACTGGGAGACAAAATTACAATGGCGTCCGTCCCCTTTGATTGTGGGAAAGCCCTCTTCTACAGAGGAAATGTAAAATGTCACTGCACAATACGTTCTACAGGATTCAGAGATGAACTCTCACACAGATTCCTTCACAGTTATTCATTACAAGGCGATAATGTTGTATGGCTGACAGTTTTTTGGAATGTCTACCCACTTCTTGAGAGTTAATTCCTAACCGAATCTGATGAATGTTCACATCAATCATATATGACTTAGCACTGAATCCATAATCTAATATGGATTTATTGTTTTACTCAGAAAATGCAGGAAAAAAATCAGAGTTAAATTAAGAATGCTGTCAGAATCAGATTTATTGCCAAATAGGTTTTCACATACAAGGAATTTGCTTTGGTGTATAGGTGCATAAATAAGCATAAATATATACAGATATTTAAATAAAGCCACTAAAAGCAAGTACTGTAAAAAAGCAAGTCAAGAATACAAATATAAAATAGAGAAATTGGCAATAAAAAATGTGGAGAAATATAAAATAAAATAGAATAAGATAAAATTTGAAACAACTGTACAATAATATGAAAAAGTCACTAACCTAGATGTTTAGCCGTGGCTTTTACAACAGGCATGCCATGGTGTGGGGTGAAGGAGGCTTTGTTGGTGCTTTCTGGGGTCTTGTCCACTTGTTGGATCTTCTTGATGGCCAGTGTTTGTCGGATGGAAGTTCGAGGACGCTGGAAGGGCTGGGGCTGGAATTTCTGGGACTGGGTGGTGAGGAAAGCAACTTCCCCAGGGTCTGTTTGCATCTTGAAGTTGGTGTTAAGCGTGGTCCAGCGTGGGGTGCGGGTCATCTGTGGCAGTGGGTGAGGCTGGTAGGACACCATCGCCTCTGTCAGGTACTCCTTGATGTGCCTCAAGTCCTTGTGGTCCACCTGGGCTGGGGTGGGCTGATGAACAGGTTCAGCCTTCTTGGAAGAAAAAGGCTGGAAGTCCTGCTGGAAACAGGTTGAGAATGCATCTGGATTGTTCCTGTCCAGAAATGGGATGTTGGTAGACAGGAGGAACTCTTTGCCTACAGGACGGGCTTGGATCAGTGTTTTTACCACCGCAGTCATATTGGATACCACCAGTGTCCTCCTTACATTACTGTAACTCTTTGGTTAAGCTAGCCATCTTCTTCTGAGTCAGGTGAAAAATGCTACAATGCCTCACCATGGAAACCTCTGTGCTGTGGAACATGATGATGTTGATACTGTTGCTGCTCCTGCAGGGAAACAAATGCATGCCCTGGTGTCCTGTTACCTGTCCAAATGCAACGGACGGGACACACAAAAGTATTGAACTATAACATTTTATTCTACAACAAGGACACACACAAACAACTGCTCACACTTAAGTTACAGCCTCGCCAGTCAAAATCTAAATTGTCCTGGTTTTTTAGACTCAGTCATTGAGGATCTAATACTGTAACTATAGACTTCCCTGGCTTTGCTCGTGTTACAAAAAGGCAGCTTGACACAAGTTTCTTCACCTATAAGAACCTACTAAATATTTGGAGTGGACATGCTTCCCTTTTTCTAGAGTCATATGCATAATTCAGCATTACCCTAGATAAACTTACAATATCAATTTGCTTACTTGAGTAGCATGACTCAGTCTGCATTTGAGTGCACAATGCAATTATATTGAAAGTGTTTGAGGTGGTGCCTGTCCAATAAAAATAATACCATAAAGACCATATCAAAAGAAAGGCTGTCTTTTATAACATGCACGTTATATATGGAAATGCATGCATAGAAAATAAAGTAGCATACAAATGTAATGTAATCAAATTTAAAATTTAATTAAATGATACACTGTATTTGCTTGCTATACTTGCACAAATTCAAACATTATGCTGTTTTGTTCATGCATTTTTCACAACGTGGCTCGAAATACATCATTACAACAGCAGGTGTCAGTCAAACTTAATTTTGGAGCAGTCCTGTCCAGCCCAGAAACGTAGCCTACTTTATCTCTAACAAACTGAATCGCCCTCCAAAAATGAAAGGCAAATCATTTTAGGTGCTCAAAACTCAAAATGTGACTAAACAACCTCTCTCAATCATTACATTCTGTTGTTTAGCTAATTAGGCATTAATGTGCAGTCAGCTGAATCAAGTGAATCACACTGCTAGCTGACGCCCTCCGCGGTCTATTTTTTTGTAATAAAATCCTGTAATATAAAAAAAAAACAACAGAAACTGTACTGATATGAGGCGCTTTCTTTTGGATCATACGCTGAACTGTGTGGTTCTTCGCATACATTTGTTGTTACCGGAATTTTAATTTTAATTTACAACGGCTCTCCTCATTAGAACTTCGACATGAATCGGAGCTAAATGAGCGATGAAATGTTTCTAAACATTACGTTTGATGTATAGTTAATAGTCTTTTCAAATGGATAAAATACACTCGCAAGATTTTATTTCCAAGGAAACCAAGCAGAAGGAAGTGACGTTTTTCAGCGACAGCCTCTTCCGCTCTCTTTTCGTTGAGGCTCAGCTAGAGGCCGGGTAGGTACACGTTTTGTCCTGTACATATTTGTCGATTTTTAGTTACCGTTGAGTTGTTGAATGCGATTAAAGCAATGTATTGTTCGTCGTATGTCGACAGTAATTGGTATTAAGTATTACTGGCTCAGTTCGAATGCAGGAAATAGTGAAAATTGTGACAGAGACCCACGCTAACTGTACGCATGTGGCGAGGCCCCGCACCGAGTCCACTCTGTTGCTAACATTAGCTAACATCTTTAGCTGCTGACCAAAAGCCAGCAAAAACTTGCACGATTAATATAAGGGTTTAGAAACGGCATAGAAGATTATACCATTTCGTTTCTAATTAATGTGTATGACAGGTCCTGTGTCGTCGTTTTGTGAAAGATGCTGTCAGTTATCGTGTGGTCAGCGAGTTAGCTAAACTTGGAGCTAACGTCAGTTTTCTCTATCAGCCTGCAAACATGCAGATCTTCGTGAAGACGTTGACGGGGAAGACCATCACCCTTGAGGTTGAGCCCAGCGACACTATCGAAAATGTCAAGGCAAAGATCCAGGACAAGGAAGGTGAGCCGTCACATTTATGAATGTGAATGAAAGTGATGGGTGTCTTGACAGTTTGTTAGTTAGCAATTTACGCTGTATGACTTAACAAATATGTCTTTGTATTCCGTTTTTTACCTTCAGATTTAGTATCTTTTCTTTTAACCAATTGTGGTAGAACTGTGTGTAAATTGATCTGTTAAAATGACTTTGCTTTAGAGTAAGTCAGTAGATTTGGTCTTATGTGAGACTGGATTTCTGGCCCTCAAATCAGACCATTATGATAATTACTTTAATTAAAGGAACTTTAATGATAACGTAACTGACCTATATTGCGAATTAAAAGCTTAAACAAGTTTATAAGCTGGTTTGTAAAGTAAAATGTCATGTTTGACATGTGAATCATAGTCAGTCCTTTGAACCACTTATCTCTGCCTCCTTGTACTTAATGAAAGTTATTGTTCATGGTTAAATGTAAATGCAGTTTGGTTGTGTTGTGTTTGCAGGAATTCCCCCTGATCAGCAGCGTCTGATCTTCGCTGGCAAACAGCTGGAGGATGGACGCACACTGTCTGACTACAACATCCAGAAAGGTAACTGCTTATTTAAAACTAGGCCAGATGTGCTGAATGTGTTAATGGTCACAATAAACCTTAGTCCTTAGTTCTACCTTGGTTCTTGAGGATTGTGCTATCATAAATTGTACTACTAATACATAGCAAGTGTATTGTATTCTAAAATTGCATTTGATTCCCTATTTTGTAAGTGTGGAGTACCATTGTTCCATTCTTAAGATACCACAACTCTAAGCTTTTACAGTGTACCTGGTTACTGTAAAATACTTGCGTAGAGAAGGCTTTCTGTTGCGCTGTTTGTCGATGTGACTGAACTTGAGATTGACATCAATGTGTCTTAACTGCCCACCAGAATCCACTCTGCATCTGGTTCTGCGTCTGCGTGGTGGCATCATTGAGCCCTCTCTCAGACAGCTGGCCCAGAAATACAACTGCGACAAGATGATCTGCCGCAAGTAAGTCTTGAAAATCATCAAAGCAGTCTGTTTTTAATTTTCTTATTGTGTGCAGTACTGCTGTTATTTGCAGTGAAGTGGTTAAAGTGTACACAAACGTGGCACCACAAGCAGTGTGGTTTGGTCAGTTTTATATAAAGAGTACATTTGAATAAAACTCTGGATTTTAAATAAGATGGAAGAGTTGTTGCAATTTGATTGCACGGTGTTAATTTGTGTGAACATAAGCTAAAATTATTAGATAGGGTAAGTATAGGCTTTATTTACAACTAATGAATGGCTAAGTGGCTATTAGTGTTAGTTTTTTCAGCATTTAGCCAGTGTTTCACACTAAGGTTTAGTCTTAGGTTGAAAACTGATTTAGATTTTTGTGGGTTTGTTTCCCAAATTTGGCAGATGAGTTACTAAATTTATTAGCACCAGAAATACGTCTTCTAGAGAAGTGTATGATCAAGTTTTGACTATTTCACTTCAACTTTAATGTTGGTTCAGGAGAATTTTCCTTATAGTTAAGTTGACTCCTGACCGCTTGTTTTGCAGGTGCTATGCCCGTCTGCACCCCCGTGCTGTAAACTGCCGTAAGAAGAAGTGTGGACATACCAACAACCTTCGCCCCAAGAAGAAGCTGAAGTAGACATTTTGACTGAATCGGCTCTCAAAGCCATTTTGTTAAAATAAATGTAAAGAAAACAGCGCTGCTTGTCTCACTTGTATTATTCAGTGGCAGGAAGAAATGGTGAATTTTTGGCTTAATTTGAGTTCATACATGGTTGTGAGGCTGTGAGATTTTAACTGCAATAAAAAGTAAGACTAGCTGAAACCAGATGAAGCTGGTGCAAAAAAACTTGTTACTGTTAGATTAAAGATATTCATGAGTTTGGCAAGTAGTTGACGTCAGAGGCCTGTTCTAAGAAGCCTGTTTACAGAGTTATTTGGGTAATTCAGTAAACTTGCTGCTTGGAACTTGCGTTGGTTAACGTGAACAGTGGGTGCACTCAACCTGACTGACACGGTGCCGGTTTATGCTGGTTGGAGTGGTTTCCACTTTATTTCAACTTGGCACACAAAGCAGCACAAGCCATTTGTGTCAGCTTGAATTGATGACACTGTGTGACAAACAAAATAACACATGTCCCAACTGCATTGTTAAGATTACAGACTAACACATTTCCCATGGCAGTTAGTGACTGAATCCAAACAAAACTAGTGTCTTTGCCAACACTAAAGATCTGTGAAAAGATAGGTTTATCACAACATTTCCAACACCTGTTGCTGTCTGCCAGCTGATAGAAATACCTGCCACCTCTTATGCCACCATGCCCCTTCGTAGCAAGCAGCACGGCCAAATGCATCGCAGCCACTGTGTACTACAAATTTACAGCTCAAAGTGTGATGAACGGAGTTAGTCCAAGCTTGACATGTTGAATACCAACATTTTTCAGTCCAGTAAGAACTAAAATACCTGTCAAAGAAAAAATTGAATCGTGGAAGTGTAAGATGCCAACTGTAGGAATGCTGAATTACACAACACAACCCTGAGTTTCTTGCCCTCCCATCACACAAAGACCACAGCAGTGACTTTGCATGGCAGAGTTTTAATGTTAAACACTTCTATACAAATATAAGGAACTCATCTCACATTGTCAAATCCCATACAAACACCTGCTCTACTCAATTTAGTGATTCTTGTGAAACAACAAAATCGTGGCCTCGAACTGACCAACACCAGTCGACAGCTTCACTCCTATTTATCAATACATCAATGAAACTAAATGAGGTATTTTGAGTTGCACTGAAAGGTCAAATGTTTCAGGCAATGAGCAGTTAAAAGCAAACTTAAGTTACATTTAAAAATCTGATGGAGATGAACTTCAGCATCATACAGAAGTTGTTTCATTCCAGTTGTGGCTTCAGCGTGACAGCGGTGCATCTTTGGTACTGCATTCTCTCTTGTAGCTGGCAACAGGTGTTTTTAAAAAGGCCTTATTCCAGTGTATTTAAGGAGGAATCCACCCACAGATATTCAAACATTCTGTTTATTGTAGGGTTTAGTTTTGTTTTTGTGACGTGAGCAATGTCCCTCAACCTGCCTCTACTATTTGTGTCAGCTGCTGATTTCCTACATTTCCCAGAATATATCCTGATACCACATCACCAGCGGTCTCCAAATAGTCTCAAATATAAGGTGGAGTTCTCCTTTAACCTGTTGTAGATGCACAATAATACTGATAATCTAATTCACATTCTATTATAAAATTATAACAGCTGATCATATGGTGTACCATATACACTTTCATGTGTTGTTAAAAATTAGTCCTATATAGAAGTCAGACACCAGGGGGGACAGTTGGTCTTACAGTTGGAGGACAGTCTCCCTGCCCCCCTTTCTGTGTATACAGAAACTACCCCTAATGTATTTACACAGTGTCATTGCGCATTAATGATACACTGGAATAAGGCTCTCTTGTGAAGCAGTGTTTGTGATATCAACTGCGAGGAGCTCGTGCTGAAGAGCCAAAGGCTGGTAGCAATTTGTCATAATCTGGTGAAGCCATGAAAAAAAAAAACAGTTGATGAGAACAGGCTTTTACACAGGTCTCATTATCCTACAAATTACTTGTATTTACTATAAACAGGCATCTATGCTAAAAACATTATTGCTAATTTAGTGTAGCTTGCATGTAGCAGCTGATGTCAGAACTGCCAGATAGTGTAGTAACTTGTCAAAATGATGAAACGTCAATCTTATTGGACTGAAGATGCAATAAAACCTCTAATATGATTAATAGCAACATAATGCAATAACATATAACTTATTACTGTGTTAGGCTTGTTGAACTCAAGCTATAATACAAGTTGTGGTTATAAATACACCATCAGTTGAAAATGGTCCAACCCCTACAAAGTAATAATTGCAGGTTAATGTAATAATGTGGTGCTAGTACATTATTTGGTAGTTTATTACATTAACAGATTTTGTTATGACCTCTTTAAATCACATTTTGACATGTTATTATGATCCTGGCAGTTACTGCATCATCAGCTGCAAGAGACTGCACCTTATTTGTACCTATATTACTGTCATATGAAGAAATCAATAACTCATCAGGGGGCGAGAAGCAAAGATCGATAGATATTGTGCATCAGAAGTTCACATACAAAGCTGATGGACAAGTCAATTAAGTACCCACTTGCTAAAACTACTGCAGTTGTACTTTTTAACTGAGGTTGCACATTGCTAAGTATTGTGCACACGCGCACACACACACACACACACACACACACACACAGCTTCACATTCCTTGGCAGGTACGAGGCTTCTGCAGAGCTCATGCAGTGCTCTCATAGTGATCTATGCTCTGCGGCTCCACTGAGCCTCTCTCTAGGGTTATTATTACAGTTATGGTAAATGGTAGCGTTGAGCAACACAGAAAAAGTACATGAAGTAGAACTGGATCATTTTGTGAACACTGACAAATGTAAACAAAGTAAAACTTGGCACAAACATTATCAAGTGCAATCTCAGGTTCAACTCAACAACATCAGGGTGGGAAAGCAGCATGTCTGTCCACAGGCACGCATCAGGGCTTTTCCTTCACATGCTGATCTACCTGTCAAAGTGGCCTAGTGGAGAGAACAAACCTACCAGCCGCAGCTTGAATTTAGCAGCAATCTGCCCGGTAGCCATTGTTGATTTCCCATCCTGACTGTGAGTAACCCATCGATGAACATGAATAATAGAATAAGTGGTGTGAAAGAGCAGTCCTCATAAAACATTAACAAAAAAAACGGTCGTACGCTGGCGGTCCTCAGAGGACAAAATGTGAGCAGGTTGTTGCATCTCTGAGTTTGTTGATGTTCTGGCTGGTGTGAGGCCAATCCAGGCTGCTGGATGGTGAACTGGAGCTGACTTTTGTCAGGCTCTTTGCCTCCATGTGTCCTTACGCCGACCAAACTCCTACTGGGTGCATCTCCACAGTGTTGAAGAAAGGATGACCTCAAGGTTGTTATTGTGTAAAAGCAGACACTTTACTTGTATAGCTTGTCTTGATTTGTCTCAGTTGTCTTACTCGCAGTGACTTCTGAGTTTTACCAATAACATTATGAGAAAATGCATATCTAAAAGCCTTATTCATACAGGACTATTATTATGTCTAGGCCCTTAGGGTATTAGTTTAATGTGTCTTCTGCCAAACTGCAGTGAAAAAACATTTATGGACAGTCGCTTTGTTGTTTCTATAAACCAAATGTCCAGAATTATGATAAATATGTATGTTTAGTATAGGTATAAAAATGTAATTGTCCATAAAACTTTATTTTTCAACCATCTCAAGTCCTTATGCGAGCCCTGCTGTTAGAGGACTGCAGTTTTACCATCTGTGCCCAGACACGGTTCAATGGTTGAGACCTCCAGCTCTGCAGGAAAACAGAGCACAACTGGCTTTTAATAAACACCCTCAGGCCATTATCTTTTGATTCTTTCCTAGTTTTACTCTTGCCTCTCAATTCAGTAAGAGAATATACTAAGTAGAAAATCATCTTACCTAATACCTGTTGGAAATGTCTGCTTTTGCAAAATAGCAGGCTTAAAATCAGTTTTGGTGCAAGTCCTCTTTTAAAGGTGCTCTGTGTATTATTTGCGATCAATCAATCATTTTCTCAGTCCTTTTGAGACAGTATAATTACCATAAACAATTGAGACCATCACTGAAACGACTGTCAGCTTGTAGCAGCCACTACTCAGCATTTTACGAGGAGAGAGCTGTTCTTCCAGAGCAAATTGATCTAAATCTTACAGAGTTTTCAGTGATAGTAGATGGTGAAAAGAGTAAAAACCTGGTGTAAATATAATTTGATCCTTTTCAGGGTTGAGGGGCTGAAGGACATGCAGCTGCTGGGAACTATGATATGGAAAAACAGTTTATGATAATCATACCAAGGTTGCAATATTATTGTGACAGTGATGTTTTATTCTGAACAGAACACCTTTAATACCTGTTGTTTACCTGCACTGATCTTAAAAAAAAACAGATCCATGAAGGTAAACACCTGTACCTTTTCCTCCATATTGCTTTGATTTATGCTCAGCTGATACACCAGTAAAACACAAATCAAGGCCACATGGGTGGAACCAGCGCTGGCTGTGGAGATGCAGCCCAACTGCTGCTGTAGCTATTTGTCGATGAGCTTTGCCAGGCTCTGTCTCAGGTCGTTCAGGTCGCAGATTTTGACATCCAGAACCTCGATGATACGTCGGACCTCAACCTCCGCCTGGTCCCGCTCCTCCCGACTGGAGGCCAGCGTCTTTTCGGCACTCTGAACCCGATCCTCCAACTCGGTGTTTCGTCTCTCCACATCCTGCAGAAGCATGAACTGTTGTTAATACAGTTGTCTTACCTGGATGTATTTCTGGATATTTTCTGCATGGGTTGGTATCATGAGCAACCAGCGCTCTTACATGTTTATAATATATTTTTTGGTGGAATACACGTTGCAGAGAAGTATTGTAAATCACTCTGGTCAAGAGTGTCTGCAATGTTATAAATGTAAGCCTGGAGTACAGTGTTTCCTGCTGTTATTTTTGCCACCTCTGTCCATAAATGCTCTGATAACAAATGTTATAGAAGGCTGACAATAATGCACATGTGCAATAATGTGCATTGCTTTTCTTCTGCCTGTATGGTTCCTCTATCTGAAGTTTGTGCAAGCAAGATGAATCAAAAGTACTTTATCAAAATTAGGATATTGTACACAAATGTTTATATCTGCAAACTGAGTTGATGATGAATGATGAGAAGTATAACTTATCCCAGTGTATGTCTACATGCCTATACTCTTTCTGTACAGTATTGGTGTATATCTGACTTCCTGTACATTTAAATTTCAACATGAATATAGTACAGATATATACTGTAACAGAGGCAGCTTTGGAGCAGGTACAAGTAAAGCATCTGGTTCAAAGGCACGTTGGCAGATACAGTTATCTCCTGCAGGTTTGAACAGACCAGTTCATCTTTACTTAAATGCCAATAAATGCTTCATTCCTTGTGTGTAATGTCCTATCAGCCTTATTTGCCTTAAACTGGTTAAACTGCAAATCTAAATGTGCAATTTTGTGCTTTACGAGGTCATTCTGTATGCCAAATGCACCAATGAATAGATTATTGAATGAACACAAGGACAGCAAAGGTCAAATATGAATAAACATAATTCACAACTGACACCATGACTAAAAATGATAGAAGACTTAATAAAGGCTATGCAATATGTATCAGGTATAATCTCATGCATTAGCATTGAAATTCAATACAGTTTCTTTTTCTCCTTGAAGTCCTCAGTTCTCCTGTACTGATTCTCTGCTGCAGGTCTGAACTGTGCTGTCTCTTTTATAGGCACAGTATCAGTGCTTTGACTTTCCATTAGTCGACTCTGTGGCTCTGTTTGGTTTGGAGAACAACAGCAAACAGCATGTAATCCGGTCAGCAATCTGCAAAACTAAGACTTTAGTGTTTCTTACTATAAGGAAGCTTCTAGTCTACACATATAGTATCAAACCAACAGACCATAACATGATGGGAAAATGAGAATAAATAAATGTAATGTAATATGGTGAAGACAACAAAAAAAGATACATCAGCAACACAACAACAGCTTGTACTAGTAGGAGACCTGAAAAGAAAATCCTTTAAAGACTGATGACGTCAATTTTTTGCATCAATGGCAAAAAATAAATGAATGTCTTTGTTCACACTGAAGATGAAATGCTATTATCTCCCTCCCAGTCAATGAAGTAGTTTTCTTGCTCTTCGGTGATATAATACAAGCTCTACTAGGTTAAGTAACAGTGAAAATGTAGGTGAGGAGAACCAATTTTGTGCAGTGCAAATTTAGTATAATTATGTTAACAAGAAAAAAAAAAAACCTCCCATTATCTCTGAGTGTTGCTCAGGATTGCACCAGCCCATCAGAGCCACCAACCAGTCCCATTCATCATGTTTTGTAAGAGTTGTAGACTTGAAAAAAGTCTGTCAAAGTGTTAGAATATCTTAAAGATCTTGACACACCACAGTTATGAAGTTTTTCTCTTCAAGGATGATATAAAGAAAAACACAAAATAAATAAGTAAAGATTTAAATACACAGGATTTTAACTGTTTATAACTCCCAAATTAATTGACAGTGTACTTAATACAGAGACTACAATTTCACAGCAATGCAAACTTTGTATTGTTTGTGAATTTCCGTATTACTGAATTACTGTCTGCTCTTATCTCTGTCATACAGAGAGGAAAATGTCGGTTCATAAGGATTATTTCAGTGAAGATTTATTTAATTTGGGGCCTATTCACTACCACGATAGGGGGGAATGGGCAACTTAGTTTAACCAATACTGTTCAAAACATTTTTTTATTATTGTGTATAAATCTATGGGTGTAAGCTACAAGATGGCAGCTATGTCTAATATCCCCCTCTTCTTGTTTATTTGTTGTGTATTATTATCAAGGATGGATTATGAGATAATGGGCCCCTGGGCACTGACATGTAAAAGACCCCCAACCCCTACTATATAGGAGCAAGACACCCAGACTGAAAGAGATGCTGTTGGTAGTCGTTTTGTGTCTCTCTGTAGTCATTTGGCATCTCTTTTTGGTCTTTTTTTTGGCATTTATGCGTTATTTGACAGGATAGTAGAGAGAGACAGGAAAGGAAAAGGGGGGGAGAGAGAGGGGATGACATGCAGCAAAGGGCCCAGATATTTTATGTCTCTTTGTAGTCGTTTTGTGTTTATTTCAGTGACATTTTACAAGTAAAGCCCAGGGGCCCCCTGACCCTTTGGGCCCCTGTGCCTGGCAGGCCCATTCAGTAATCCATTCATGATTATTATTTCTCTTACCTTCGCTATACCTTATTGTTTGTTAATGGAAAGATCTTGTAATGTAAAACTTTACTTGCAATTTACAGTATGTGCCCTAAATGTACAGTAACCAAAAATACATTCTTTGACCATTAAGTCTGTCGGAGTTATGTGCCATTTCCCAGTAACACAAGTATACTTGTAAAGCAAAGTAATTTAGTTCTGACTGTTGACTGCAACATGACAAGTCAGTCTGCGAGAGAAACAACATACTCAGCTTGCTGTCAGCTCACCTGGAGTCTCTGCATGGCCTCCTCCCTCTCCTTCTCTAGCTCACCCACATCTGTTTTCTTGCTCTGTAGATTGTGAATTTCCTGAAAACACAGTAATTTCAAACTGTCACAACACCACACATCCACCTCCCAGAATGTGGAGCATTCGTCTCTTGATTTGCACCAAAATAGTTCATGCGGTTCTAAAAGAAGCTGAGTCATTTATCATAAACCAGGTTGGTGATAAAATTAGGGACACCTTGATGTTTCCGGGGAGGAGAGGGATTCAGCCCCCAGGGAAACATACCGCTGTGACCTTGCACGAATCCTGTTGCCAAAAGTGGAACTTGTTTAGATGACGGGGCAGACATGGTTATGTTAATGAGGCTGGAGGACAGCAGCAAGCTGCTTTCGAGGAATATTTCACTTTAATATCCATTTTATTTATCCAGGGAAAACGTTTTTTGGTTGAGCGTGCCCAGCATGCATTTGATGGACACTGACTTGGCTCATACAGACAGGCACAAGGTGATACTTTGGCATCATAAAAAAATCATATTAAAGCAGGCTTGGGAACAGTTATGAAGATGAGTCAGAAAGGTGTTAAGTCCTGATTTCACTTAACATGTAGGTGGCAGCACTGGACATCTGCAGCATTCATTTTTATGTGTTTTGTGAGGATGTATTTTATCAATGCTTTCTTTGTCTGACCAAACCAGTGAATCAACAAGAAAAATGACAGTGCCTCAAAGATAAAGTAAGGACTTAAAAATACAAACTAGAAGGGCAAAAGTTCAGACACATTCTCTTCTTTTAAGTCCACTTGGATTTTTGAACGTTTAGTTTGGTAATTATCTTTTGGTCAAGAGAAAAACAAGATTACTGAACCAGAAAAATCTCATTAAAAGTCTTGAAGATGATTCAAAGAACAAACACAAACTGGCACTTGCACCTTTCCAGCTCTCCAAGCTTACATTTACTAAATAACAGTTTTCCTGAATGTTTCAAGGGGTTTTTTTTCGGGTTTTTTCTTTTATCAACGAACACATCCAATTGATTACTGGCAATATATTATGTATGCTGGTGTATTCTAGGCTGGCTTTCCTCACTGAGGTTCCCCTTAGGATGGTAAATGGATTTGAATAGTGTGCAGTGCAGGGAGTGAACTTGCCTGGTCCTTTGCGCTCAGCAGGGCTTCCAGCTCCTCCAGTGACCGAGTCAGCTCCTCTCTGACAGTCTGACCAGCAGCAGGATGCCCCAGCTGGGCCTCAAGCTCTGCCACCTGGAAAACACACACACACACACACACACACAATTAATACATACTTAATAATAAAACTACAGCCATCATAGCAGTTCTGTGAGGCTGTACTTAGGCACAGCGGTGCTTTGAGCTAAATGCTGAATGCTAACATGTTGATGTTCAGCAGGCATAATGTTTACAATTTCACCATCTTAGTTTAGCATGCTAATGTTTGCTAATTAGCACTAAATGCAAAGAACAGCTGCGGCTGATGGGAATGTCATTAGTTTGGCCCGTATTTTGTCATAAACCAGTATTGGACAAATTCAAATTTTGACCCGATGATTCTTTTATAGGAAAGCGTTTATGAATATTTAATATGTTGCTGGGTTTTATCATCTCACAACTGCCATTTTACATTCTTTTAAACTTTATTTTATCCCTGGGTGTTTTATGATCCCTGTGTTGTTTTTATTTGTTTTTGGTTTTAACAGCTGCTTTTTTTTTCTGTAAAGCACTTTCTAACCTTGCTAAGAAAAGTGCTATGTAAATAAACTTTATTATATTATTATAATATAGGTGATATGGTTTCTGGAGCAGGTGCATTTGAAGCAAGCAGCAGTCATATTAAACATAACACGACACAAAATACTAAAAATAATATAGATATTATATAAAAGAATAAATAGAAATACGTCTCTTTGTAAACAACATAGATCTCATTTGGAGTCTGATTGATGAGAGTCAGCAGCAGACCAGACATATAGAAACCATGAATTTCAACAACGCTAAACAACCACTTGAAGTTACACTCGAGCACAGTCTCTCACGTTAAATTGATCCTGAAAAAAAAAGAAAAACACTTCAGAAGCTGGAAAGTCTCCATCTGATTTAGTTTCATTATTTTAATCTAACAATTTGAGTCCTTTGTCTGAAGCTGATCAGTCCAGGTTTCATGGGAATATGTTATTAGGTTTTCCTATAATTCGCTGATGGATAAAGATGAGAAACAAGAATCCAATTGGTTTAGGTAAAAAGAAAGGAGTAAACAGAAATCCATTGCAATGGGGAGAATGATGCACTGGGATTTCATTTTAGCGGTTATCCAATGAATGGGCTTTGAAAAGGTTGTATAAACCTAATTTTCTAAATCCACACACACACACACACATGACCCTTCACCTCCACTGAAAACATGGAAATCAGCAAAATTAGCATTAAAAGGTTTTTACACGACGGCAGCAATGTACAAATACAATAATATAACATACAATAATCAACACAGAAATATATATATATACATATATACACACATATATATATATATATACACACACACACAAACAATAATATAGCCACACACAAATATACACACACATACAGACACACACAAATACACTTGTTTGATGTTTGATGATTACTATTGATGGAAATGAGGAAAACCAACAGAGGGTCATTGCCTAGCCGCCTACACACATCCACCTACACACACACACACACACACACACACACACACACACACACACACACACACACAGTGATTTCCACAGCTGGAAAGTCCATTTAGTCAGAACTCGAGCGTCTTCAGCATCATCCATCATGCATCACTATGCTGCGCAATCTACAAACAAATCAAAGACATTTTCTTGATTCATTCCATCTTTCAACTCTCTTGAACCCCCCCCCCCCCAAAAAATCTTGAATAATATTTTTCCCAATCTGACCCCCTTTAACATATTAAGGGAAAAGCCAAAGATGGTGAATGACAGTTTGACTAAACAAGGGCAAACTGTTCAGCCTTTGAAGTCTGAACATGATGTGCTTTAAAGTTTGTGGTTCACTGAGTATCTGCTCCGTTATCTGTCAGTCAGAAGAGCCAGGCTCTAACGCTGCAATGGTCCCAGTGGGCCTTGCTTACACAAAAGAAAAACAATGTATTATAATTTCTGCATGCTCTGGGAGTAATCAGATTAAGACAATAATCTAATTGTGTCCCGAGTGTTTACACAGTTTGAAGTAACAGGGTTTGTTAATAACAAGCTTTACACAGATTCATTTAAAAACTGATAAGGCTCATATTATATCATGTTGTTTGTTTTTTAAATCTGACAGTAGCTCTACTGACCACTGCACAGTTTGAATATATATGCCCTAAAAAATTGACGTTGTTCAGAAATCTGTGTGTAAAAAACGAGTTAGCTCTAACCTGACTGTCGGCCCATTAAGATAATTAGATAAAAAGGTTTACATGACAGTCTGAGTGCTCTGAGTGTTGCATTAATTGGATTAAACGGATCAACATTGCTCGTGCATTGTGTCAGTCATATGTCAGTTGCTGTAGATGAAACCTGACTTTAGACGTGATCACAGCTGACAGCTGAAACATTTGTTTGCTAATTTACACTTGGACTGTTCATCTTTTACACACAGTTACTTATAATATCTAGAACAATCTTAAATTTCTCAACTGCCGGCCAAATATTCAACTGTGAGGAGTGAAAGGATTGAAATCACAGTACCGTATAAAGCTGAAATGATTAGTTAATTAATAGATTAGGCAATTGACAGAAAATTCAATGGCAACAATTTTGACAATTCATTAATTGTTTTTAACTTAACTCTTTGATCAAAAATGCAACTATTTGTGAATATTTGCTGGTCTTTGTCTTCTGTGACAGTAAACTGACTATCTTTGGGTTTTGGACTGTTGGTGAGGCAACAATCAAATTGCTTTGAAGACGTTGCCTTGGGCTTTGGGAAATTGTAATGGACATTTTTCCACTATTTTCTGCATTTTTATAGACCAAACCATTAATTCGACAACTGGCAGATTAATCAATAATGATAATAATATTTTGTTGCAGCCTATAATATGTAGAAATGCTGCTGTGTCGTTGTACTGACAATTTATGATGAATAAGAAGTCTGAGATAAAAAAGAAAAGGTTTTCTTTTACAGGAAAACAGGGGAATTCCAACAAAGATGCCTCAACTCTTGACCTCTTTGCTTGTTATTGCTTATTGTTTGCATTTCAATTCACTGAATGTCTGAAATGTAAATGTGTGTGTGAGGGAAGAGAGGGTTTCCTGCTCCCATGTCAACATGTTCCTTTCCCTCCCTTTAGCATCTCCTCTGCATTTTCACAGGCAATTTCAAAGTGGTTCTTTATAGATTCCACGCTACGCTACGTCACACGAGCCGAGCTTCAGAAAACCACCATGGGTTGAAGGGGGGTGGGGTGGGGTCTGCATGATCCCAGAAGACCCAACCCCCTTCATATCCAGCCTGTGTGTGACAGCTACTGTCCCCAGAGGAACCAGCTCCATAGCTCTGAACTCCACACACATATACACAATGAGAGAAACCAATTTCTTTCTAAATTAATGTTCCCAGGAACGTTTTAATCTTAATAGACTGACAGGAGATTGAAAAACCAACAGTGTTATATGTATATATAAAAGTGAGCTGAATAAGATATCAATGCAGATGAAGCACCAAAAATAAAAATAAAAACAGTGAGCCCTGGCTTGTCAATTTATTATTCACTATATTCCACAAAGTTAATTAGAAATGAATTTCTGTCAGCTGATTTCAATGATGACCCTGGTTAATGGCCAAAAGTATTAAAACATGGACAAAAAACAGTCTCTACTGCCAAATATTCTCAGGTTTCAGAGAATTTGCTGCTTTTCTTTGTCATGTATGACAGTAAATTGAATGTCTTTAGGTTTTGGTTTGTTGGTCGGACAAAACAAGGAAATTGAAGACATCACAGTGGGCTTAGAGAAATTGTAAATGGCAGTTTTCTATATTTTTTAACATTTCATTGACTAAACAAATAATCGATTAATCAAGAAAATAATCTGCAGATTAATCAATAATGAAAATAATCGTTAGTTGCAGCCCTAACCGTTTATACTGTAATATCTATACCTTTAATATATCTAGTTGTATTAGATAGGCAATATTGAGCAGGACTGCCTTATGGCAATATTGGATTTTGTATGATTTTGTATTAATGATATGAATGTATTGATTTGTTGGGTATTTAAAATTACAATGTATCATGTCACGATATATACTGATATTGTGATATAAAATCACATATGCTATGATAGAGGATTTTATTCTTATCGCTCACCCCTAAGAGCACCGACCTTCTGTGCTGGCTCACTCATTTTAGGAGGCATATTGGTTTAACTAAACTATCCAACTAAATTTAAGATTGTGCTGCTTTGATGGAGGTATGCACTCTCTGAGCTCACTACCTTTAGACAGTTTGTGACTAGAGTTGGAGACTCTCCAAAATGTTTATCTATGGAATTAAATTTGTGCTGCGTCTAGAAATTTGATTTACGTCCAAAAATCACAGTTGGCAAAAAAATCCCCAAAACTCAGAAACTCAAACAATACAGTAACGCTGAAACTATGGGTTTGGATGCAAATCAAATTGCTTTGCATTTCATATTTTAGCTCTTTGTCACATTGTGTAGTGGTTATAGTTTAGATGATTGTTGCTGTTTTCATACATAACTCCATATAGACTTTGCAAAAGACACAATTCAAAATGTAGCAAAATAAATGATATCCGCAAAAATTTACTCAAGTAAAAGTCAAATTAATTACTTAAAAAAAACAAAAAATACCAAACATGCACAAGTATACAAAAACCTATTCAAGTATGCTGCAGTCAAGTACAACATATAACCTAAGTATCACACTCCATGTGTTGCTAATTATCCGTAGAACTGAGCAGGGGTCAGAGTCAACCCAGAAACCCAGAAAATAAGTCTGGAGTCTTTCTGTTGTGGATGAACACAAACATGGCAGAGAGTGTGACGAGGGAGAAAAAGCCAGCCAACCTCTCTCCTCCTGCTCCTGTGATGATGATTTATCTTCTTCCTCTAACTGGAGCAGAGAGGGGGGGGAGGGGGGTGGGCAGTGTAGGGTGTCCTGTCCCAAAAATAAAGAAACAAAAAAAAAAAAACACAACATCCCTGCCCCCCTCAACACCCCGTTGCCAAACCCTGGAGGCCTGCTCCACTTCTAGCCACCTGGTTGACTTTGCAGCAGTGTGTGTGTGTGTGTGTGTGTGTGTGTGTGTATTTGGGGTGGGGGGTGGGTAACCTTCACCTGGACTCGGAGAGACAGATGAAACCACAACGTGGGCTAAAAATAAAGGGCCAGTTTTCTGTCACTGGTCGTAATAGTTCCATTGCAGGCCGGTTGCGGCAGCACTTAATTCTGTCGCATTGAAGAAGCCTTGTTAAGCTTGACCAAGGGCATAATTTTCTCTTTCTAAATTAAAGATGAAATGCCTGCGATCTGGCCCCGCGATTATCACGGGAGCCTGTCAACAGAAATATTCCAAGGGGGGGGGGGACTGGATGAAAAATGCATCTGCAGTTTGGAAGAGACCAAGTCCGTGTGTGTTAGTGTGATAGTTATAGATGTATGAATAAAAAAAATCTGCATAATATCCAGTTGCTACCTGAGTGGTCGCATAGCGAGGAAATGCTGCATAGAACAATAGAACAAAATCATACGCTGTATTTCTGCTTTGATTTAAGAGTTTATTTTTTTCTTCTCACCTCATTTGTCATTTTAAACCATGTGCAGACACATATGGGTTTGAAGATTTTGTCTAAATTATAACCCTGATCATACTTCCTAAACAATTATTAATAAGTAATAATACAAGTTAAAGAGAATTTACTACTATCTACTGTATATCTAGTTTATAATTCCCCCAGTAATGCATACCGTAAATAATTATTTCTTTATATTTTTTTACATTTACCAGATTTTTGTGAGTTTCCTTTATATATTAAGTTTACAATATCCAAACTACACTGAAACTGCTCTAAATAAAAGACAAAGTTGTGACAAAACAGTTTGTAGAGTGACTTGCTTTGGAGAAATTTGCTGGAGGACAAATTTCCTCCTTCTGGTGTGAAGTGACAGTAAGCGGAGCATCACACAATGCAGCACTGACATGAAAACAATCAACTCAGCACAATGAAATAAAACAGCAAGTCTATCCAGGTTAATTGAGGTGGACTATCCTGTTCTATGCAAGTTGTCTTCTTTAAGTTTAAATGGCTAACTTCTGGTGTTGGTGTTGCAGTGTAAAAATTCAATATCACCAGATTAGCAACGCTTAACTGTGGACGCTACATGAAGCAGACGCACTGTCATGAAACAACATACACACACAATATGACACAATACAACAGCCCTGCAATAGGAGTTAACGTTAGTAGCTGATCACTCTAGTTTTTGAGACCAGTAAGTGATTTTCTCGCTAAAGTGTTGACTGTTGGACCTCCTACTACACCAATCTACACCAAGACAACAGAAAATACTTGTTTCTGATTATTTTGCAGGTGTTGTTAAAACTGTATCACCTGAAAAAATAGTTCAACTTCCAGTCAATAGTTTAACTAATGTTCTAAATGGGTACACCATTTACATGTTTACATAGCCAAAAATCATGTGTCTATGAAGGCCTTACAATCTGTACAACAAATAACATCATTTAGACCCTCAATTCTGATTGGATAAAATGCAACAAAACAACAAAAAACCTCATACTCAAGGTACAATATTTTTAACTGCTGGTAACCATAGCGACAACACTGATGCGTCACGCTACTCTCACTGGTGTAACTAACCTAACAATGGGTTAAAAAGATTACAAACAATTGAAACATACCCTCTTTCTCTTTTTCCCTTTGGTAAGTGGCCATGGTTTGATAAAACACTTTGCAGTGTCCCGAAAAATGAGAATCATAATCCTCTTATTATACTGGGAACGCTTGTTGTGCATTACAATGGCTTATTGCGATATGAACTGCTGGTGCATCAGTTGCAAACACTTTCTTTTATTTTTAATTATGTGATGAAGCAAGAATGAACTCTCAAAAATGTGTCAACATAACAAACACAAGTCACAAGTAGAATATTTGCTTAATAACACTTCAGACTATCATCAACACCTCAACAGTCTCAGCCTTGACCAAACATTATTACTTGCACTACATGGTTATTAGCTGCAGGGATATTGTATTATGAGATGTTCATTTGTCCGCCCTCTGTACGTCACCTGGTCTCTGAGGTGATCGGTCTCCTCCTGGTATTCAGCCAGCTGTTTCTTCCACTGCTCCACGCTGCCGTTGGCTTCCTGCAGTGCTGCCACCAGCTTGGCGTTACTGTCCTGCAGGGTGAAGAGTTCGGCCTCCAGGTTTATCTCACACATGGACCTGAGGAGAAGTCACAATAAGACTCAGAGAGACTTAAAGCAGTAATCATTTATTTTCTTCTGGTGCTGAGCAGGTGGTGTACAGTCGGGTTATCTGAGCTGTTTTTGCTGCCTGCTGCGGTCGAACACTACGCTGATGAGAGCAGCGAGAGTGAACCAAAACAATGAGCTGAAAGATGCTAAAAAAAACTCTGTAGAGCTGAGAGGAACTGCAGAGTGAGGTAATAATTAATATTGATTAGCACAGCTTTAAAGACTGGTCTACTGCTACTGTCAGAGAGAAGCACTGCTGGTGAGGAAAATGCAGAAGATAACGAGGTAATGAAGTGAAACTTTTATATTATGCTGCACCAGCTGTTTGGAGAAATTTGATGGACATTTATTTGATTTTAAGAAGCCATAAGCTCATGTATTTTAATGTTTTCAGAGGTCTGAGACAGAACAAGATGACTTCCTGTAATTATAAAAAGTATCTTTTAATTAATCCACTGACTTGAAAATTACATTTAAATGTGACTTTTTATTACCTTTTTTCCATTTCTTTCTATTATTATTATTATTATCATTTAAATATTTCATCTCTCTTTTCTTTCTCTTTTGTCATTCATGTCTTTGAGAGGCACCTTATAAGTTGTACTATTAACTAATAAGTCCGAGATGCTGATAGTTTTCAGCTTTGGTACTGAAATGAAAATAGTCCCCCCAGTGTGTATTTTTGAAAACAATTTGGCTTATAACCTGCAACTGAACAGTATGCACCTATGATAGTGGAGAATTACAGAGAGCAAATGGTAGAATGGGAAAAATAAACCAACATGTGTGATGTGTTGTCCTTTATTAACATGCGGGAAAGACAGATCGGGTCCTGCATGCCGGTAAAGGTCAGGATTCAGTGGGGATATTTAATAAACCAGAGAGCCTTCACAAGAGAAGATGGAGTTTAGGAAACAGAGTCTTTGGCATGACGACCAAACTAACAGCTTGACAACCATAAAACTACTCACCATAGCAACAGGAGAAAAAAAGCCTGCGTAGGCTTATAACAATCATAAAATAAAATTGTTGGGATAATAGGTTGTAAAGCAGCCGAGTGTGAGTGCTTTTCTGCTTCCTGGCCTCAGATGGAAGGTTGAGTGATCAATAATGGGCACCATACTGACGATAATTACGAGCTGCTACATTCAGACACGCACCACTGCAGAACCGGGGAGTGTCCACCTGTAGTGCGGTTTCCAGGCAGACTAAACTTCTTGCTTTGTGGTAAAATGCTTTTAGAATGACTCATTGCTTGCTCTTCTAGTTTATCAATGCTGTTATTTTTCTTAAGAACTGAAAGTGAGTTTTTCTTGCACGCTAAACGGAGGACAACAGTGACGCAGTCTTACACGGGCGAGTTGTTTTCTCTGAGGGCAGAACTCATTCACTGCTGGTAAAGGAATAGTTGTATTTCCTGTTTTTTAGTCCCCAGTATGAGTCAAGCTCTTAATGCACTAGTGGCACTCCTGGTCCTGAAGAACCCCAGCACACTGCATATTTTCCATCCCTCAATACTCCGCCCACACCTGACTAACTCTTGATTGGCTGAGCTAGCTCCCACAATTTATGTTTACAATTTATGTTTATACTACTTATGCTATTTCCCGTCCCACCTGCTTTTTGCCACACAAAGTGCTTCGGGCTCCTCAGGACCCTGAATTCTACACTTCCCACAACGCAACGTGATAGTTTCCCCATTCGTCAGACCCTACCTGCCTGGCAAATGTCCACATCTTTCAAATGTCATGACCCCAGTTTGTAATCAAGGTTTTCTGTTACATTTTTGAGACTTTGAGACACAGAAGACATTATAACTTATTTTACAGGCAGAGTGGTACTCTATGACCTCTATTTTTAGCATTTTCCTGAGGCCGTAGTGCTTGTCATGACAAGTAAGCTGATCTTCATGTGTAAAAACAGTGGAGTGTGCCAAGTCCTTCCTTTAACTGCTGCAGTACCCCCTTTTAACCTGTAATAAACCTGCTCCACTATGTTCACCAGTGAGTCGCTAACTGTGTCTCCTGCTGTTTGGTGCTGAGCAGGTCGTGTACGGTGAGTTTTTAGAGCTTTGAGAGTGAACCAAAACAGTAAAGTTGCTGCCGGACAGCTAAACAATGAGCTGAAACTCGCTATAAAGCTCCGTAAAGCCGATTCATTTATACACTGTAATCGTAGAAATATTGATTATAGACGCTTTCAATTTGGACTCACGCCTTGTGTGAAAAAGTAAGCATGTAGGCGCCAGAATTTCATCTACAGAGTCTTTGGTCGTGGGGATGTGAAGCTCCTCTCTGCTGCAGTCACACCTTACTGAGACAAATCTTTCCAGTTTCTATTTATTTTATAATATACGAAATATTTTCAATGTTGTGCTGTCAGCTCTTTGGTAAAGTGTCAGATAGCAGCTCTCATTTCAGAAAGAAACCCCTCGGTTGTAGTGAGGGTACCAGCTCGGCTCCCTGGATGGATAACAGTATGCGTTGTTTGTAGAATAAATCCAGAGTGCTGTCGTCGCTGCAAATCTCGTTCCCTGTGCCAAGGAGGTCATGTTTTCAGTTTTGTTTGCTAGAAGGATATCTTTAAAAACCTATGAACAGCTTTCAGTAGATTGTGGTGAAAAGTTGGGCCATGGGCCAGAGAAAAAGATTTTCTTTTCTTTCTTTTTTGACATTTATATGATCTTTACATACTATCTGGAATGGACATTTTTGCTATTTTCTCATGAACTACTACTACAATCACATTATATTTATATTATCAACATTTTTATTGTTAAAATAACAAATGTAGAGAATTGAAGTATCATTAAATGCTTTGCAGTTTAATGGCTTGTAATCGTTCCTTTTGTTCGTTTCCTCTCCTCTAACAGAGGGCAGGCGTTTAGCGGTTTAAGCATGTCTGAGTATGTTTCATTCACTGTACAGAGCTCCACAAAGTGCTCTGGGCTTTTACATCTGCTCATGAAGCCAAGCTGAGGGTCAGAGAGAGGATTACAACCTTTGTAGTAAACTTTCTAAACTCTAACGGATAAAATTTCCATTTCCCGGTACTCCCACACACACACACACACACATCTGCTGCTCTCTCTGTTGTTTTATTTTAATGTGTATTTTATGCCTCTGTGGTTTGTGTATTATTGTTCACTGATCGCTGGTATTATTCTTATGCTGTATGTGTTGCTGCAAGCCAATTATTCTTTCATAAACACCAGAAGCGTTGAGCTTACATTTTCACTGCATGCTGTCTCTCTATCTGCGTCCCTTGTTGTTGTCTCTCTGCCTTATGTTGTCAAATAAATATCCTAAATAAAATATAAGTTAAGTATGTTGTCTAATAAATATCCTAAATAAAATATAAGTTAAGTATGTTGTCTAATAAATGTACTCGTGAACTGATTATAGCATTAAATCTGTTTTGTTTTCTACCACACTGTTCAGTAAAAGCACATTTTACATTGAGCCAATAGAAGAATATTACAAAACACAGCAGTGAGGTGTAAAGACAATGATCACACCACGTTATATACAGTGATGTACAGATACAGCTGGCCTCGGAGAGTGCACTAGCTAATGTTAAGTGTGTGCGCTCCCTTTGAGGGGGAAACATCGGTCTTATAAGTATATATTCATTATATTGGAGTGGACAGGAAGTAAGACTGCACACCAGCAGTATGGACGCATGTGCAACATGGCGAATAAAATAAAATTTTAAAAGTCTGTGCTGTAAATAATGAGATCCTTTCAGAGTCTGACCACATGTTCTGATCATTGCAGGTTATTAATTATTAAAAGGCTAATTAGGTTAATAAAAAACTAAAACTACATACAGACTAACAAACTGAAAACTAAACTGAACAATGTAAAAAGTGTCTTTCCCATGAATGTAAAATACAATAAGGGTATATCATGACAGACAATATGAGGCATGAACTTCCTGCTGAAGTAGAAAAAACATTGTCATTACCCTTCAGACAACATCTTTTTGACCCTCTCCTTCTCCACCGTCAGCTCCACTTCGGCGCTCTTGCTGCGAAACAGCTTTTCCTCACCCGGCCCGTTGACTGTGAGCAGCGGCGGGGAGTGGCGCTCCTCCGACAACTCCTGGACCGACAACACGGGGACCGGAAGATATGACAACACAAACAGGACATGAGCTCTGTTACAAAGCTGAAATGAAATCAGTAGCAGCTCGGTTAATATGGCATTAGTTTCATTCTGCACCGGCGCTTCCCCTGCTACTATAGGAAACCAATGAAAAAGAAAAGGTTGGATACACCAGCACCTTTTGTGTAAGTGTTAAAAAATGTATGTTATTTTAGTTGTAATCACCTACACTGCAGAGTTCCTGTTAGGAGACAAGAGTCCTCTAATAGGAAGAGGGCAAAAGTAGAGGACAAAAGCATTAACAGGGTACAACTGGTACATTTTGTCGGCATTACATTATTTTATTCAGAGTTGTTCTTAGATTAAATGTTCCAACATACAAAGATTATTGATTGTGGATGTTACACTGCTGATACAAGATTAAGAACAATTAATTTGATTCTGGCTCAGAGGTTCAGGTTTGAGTTGGTGATGACATTACTGTCTCTGCAACCAGACCTGCCATCAGAACAAAACAGACAGGCGAAGCAGCAGGACAGGACAGAGCTCAACCTGTCAGTGCTTGATATGTCCCATCTGGGCTCCTGTAAACAGGCTCCATGCAGAGCGAGCGGCCGTGTGTCTCTTCATGCAGCCTCAGAGATCTGATTGGACTCTTGATTCAACAGGAAATGACTGAAGTACAGTTCCTCGTTCCAAGAGTTCGCCTGGTGTGTGTGTAAGAAATATGCACACGCTGGTATCCTGCTGTGATGTGTACACCTGTTGAGATATTACATGTACTGCACATCTGGAACAGGTTCACTAGCAGCGCAGGTTCCACTCGGTACCAAAATACTGATGGAAATGTTAATTTTGGCTCCTGATTTAGTTACATTTTTAATCTTTTGATTAAAACCTATTAGTTTCAATTAGATTTTAGTCATCTGATTGTCAGTTTTATTTAAATAAAAAAAAGATAATCATTTAATAATTATTAATAGTAATAATTAATTCAGTAGCTGTTCTGCTGCTTTCATTCATATCACATGATCTTCCTCAGCAGCTGTAGTTTGTTCAGTTGTCATGGAAATGCAGATGTTCAAATTTCCATTTTTATCTGAGAACTTTGAGGACTTCTGTCTAACAAGTCATATCTTGTATCTTTATTATAACAGATAAATCATCTAAAGATAATCTTGTTTGAATTCATTCAAATTTTACAAGATTAAGTCTAGTTTTCATCCTGTAAGATTTTTTTGTCAGGTTGTACTTTTTATGAAATCCTTGCCATGATTATAATTTAAGCACTCAGATACTGTAGTTTTAGTTCTTCTGAGCAAATTCTAACAATAGACTAACTTGATGATGCATTTGATTATGACAGAGTAATATACTGAGGCATGAATGTAAATTTCTATCTGTTTTTGCTGGGAAGTAAATGACTGACGATTTGTTTAGATGCCAGTCTGTCTAGCTTACTTACTACCTTCATAATATCACTAATACTAATACAATAAGTAGTGACTAGCACTTGCTTCTTAATATTAACTCATACAGTTAGCTTGAAGATCTTCAAGCTAGAAATCAGTGTTTTGGAGAAGAGATTGTGGCTACAAACAAGACAGCTGGTGTCTCACAGTAACATATATTTAGAATAAATGTTAAATCTGATCTTTAGTTAGAACACTGAATGGATCTGCAGCTATAATACAACAAAGTTCAACTCAATCCTTGTTTGCAGCCTGGTTATTTGATCATTAAGTTATTTGTGAACAGATGTGGTTGCTGGGAGATTTGTAAATTGAGCCTTTCATTCATTCATTCCTAGTTTTTAAGAAAACCGCTTTATCTGCAACATAAAAGTCCGCAGCTTTTGCCTTTGCCTCAGGAGCAGCCTATGGTATAAAATGAAGGTTAAATAAACTGAATGGTGATACAGTACAAGAAGAGCCATTCATCTTCCTCTCATGTCAAAAAGAGACTTTGAATATGACATTACAGCGCGCAGATGGCTTGACTCCAGCCTGGCACAGTCAAGTCTAACCAATCTGCTTTAATATTTTCCTTCCCTGCTGCCCAGAAAGGGGTTCAAGCTTCCTTTCACACAGTTTTGTGAACCATTTTTCCTCAGTTTGAGGCTGTGGGGTAAAAAAAAACTCTCTCCTTTTTCAAAAGCGTGCAGATTAATTAGCTTGGGCACATTTCTGTACCCCCCGTCGCCATCTGTCTTCTTCTTTCTGAGTGGAAACCTAAACCTGAACTTGTCAACGAGCAAGTGCCTCACTGAAGCATTACAACCCTGCACTTACTGTAGAAAAAGCTTGTATTATTAATTTGAGCGAGCCTGACTGTATCCCCCTGAGGACGATGGTTTATTATCTATAGCTCAGCAGCTCTCCGTCTGTCCTTATGGATGGATATGGAAATAAAACACTAGCCGACACGTGTGGATGAGCGCCGTGTCCAGAGGAAGGAACCCGAGAGCAGGAGAAATCAAAGCTAAGACAACTCCAGTCCGGCCCAAAGGCCAACGGATCGGCTGCACTGAATAATTCATACTGTGGATCATGTTTAAGTCATAAATGCGATTACAAATTTACAGCAGTTTTTCTGTATGTTGTTCGCTAACAGGCTGAGTAGAAACAAAACAGGGACATAGGAGCACAAGCCTGCAAATGACCAACGACTAATTAGCCAGAGTTCAAAGGAAATGGAAGGCATTTTCACTTATAAAGGACATGTCTGTGTATTGTCTGTCCTCTGGGGATGTTTGAGGATGTCAATGAAGTGTGCAGACTGGATTTTTGCAATTCTTATGAAGTAAATTATCAGAAAACGGATAATTAATGTAGCTGAATGTTGCCATATTTTGTACATCTTAGATAAAATGTACAGATTACATTTTGCGTTGTTGTTGTTGTTGCCGTTGTCTTTTACTCTTTTGTAGCAAACTCCAGCTGTGTTCTGAAGCTAAATTTGCTCTGAAGTCAACTTTGATCAGACTCCAGATGAATTATTGAGCACAATAGACCATGCAACACTAAGATGCATGACTATGAACACCGCAGTCCCTTAGACAAAAGAAGATAGTTGTCTTTGTATTGCTGTTTTTTTTTGATTGTGGGATGGAGTGTGTGTTTTTACGCACCTGCGAAAGCTGAGAGATGAAGATGTCCCATGGTGTATCAGGGAAAGGGAGGTGGAAGAGGCAAATGAGGAGAAATAGAAAAAAAAAGTTATTAGATCATTAAAATCATGCGTTAAACACTATTTATTTTGACTAAACACTGATCCATCACTGTGCCTGGTTCATGAAAGCTTTACCATTCACTGTCTTCAAAATCTGGATCTTTGTTTCTGCACAAAAATGTATTCATTTTATGTTTCTGGTTTGTTTGGAGTTAACAGAAGAAGACGAGGGTAATTAGCAGGAGCAGTGAGTGTAACTGAAGACTGAACAAAGAAAACAACACAGTTCGGTCACAGTCCCGCCCACACTGTTTGAGTGACAGGTGATCCCTGGGAAGTACAGCAGCGAGCGTTTAGCGAGACAGAATAAAGTTGCATATTTAATAAATGCATGTTTTTCTACTCTTTATTTTATCATCAACAATAAAATATGAGAAAAAAACCATCCACATGGACACTATGTGCAAAATAAACATGTGTGTTGTATTTGAACACCTCAAACACTAAAGCAGCAACTTAAAAACTTTCCAGGGTCCTGAGGGGAGGCTTGCTTTGTTCCTCATGGAATCCCAGATACTTATATTATATTAAAGGGCTTTCCTGAGAGCTTTCATCATGACGTCTCTCTCTCTGCACCACTGTTCGTCTTAAGTACATCTACACTGTTTACTTATTTATCTGAGCATCAGTCCGTTGGCTTCCTTAGCTTTATAAAGCTCCGGTTTCTACACCCTGTGTTTCATTGAGACCACAGACCTGCTTCATTTATTAATGTGTCCATGCATCAAAAGTACATGCTTAGGCTTCCCTTGAAGCACCTGTCCTCCCGACTAAACAACAACACACACACACTTCTTTTTAGCTGGTTTTAATGCCAAGTCTGTGGTTTAAAATATTGATGACTGGCATTTCTGTTTGCCTCTCTGTCTGCCTCTGCATGGATACCGTGTATGGGAGGAGATCGCAGAGGAAAAAAGCTCCAATCAGCAGGAGAAACAGCTCCTGTGTCCCACTGTGCTTACACTGTTGTTTGGATGTTTATGGACAGACATGTTATTTCTTCTGTACTCTTTTTTGCATTTATTTACCTTCACTGTGTAGCTCAGTGGTTCCCAACCTTTTTTTGTCTGACAAACGCCACAGCCCTGTAAGACGAGCTCATTCACAACATGTCACTGTCCAAATACATTTATTTAAACTGGATGATATTTAACACTATTAACTGTGTAAACGTGTATATTGTTACAATAATTTGTTCATACAAGGCAGTGACCATGAAATTGTCAGTGTTTAGGCTTTGTCTCTTTTTTGTTTTTTCTTTTAAGAAACTTAAAGGTTTGCATTATTTGTACTACTAACACTTAGAGTGCCAGACGCTGGACATTTCAACCTTTTATTTTGACTTCTCTTCTCACTTGCACACTAGTTCTTCAGGCACTCACAATTGCAGCACTTGAGTCTGGTTTGCCGTTTTACAGGGGCCAACACTACTTCTTGGCTGGGACCAGCAACTTCCTGGAGTCTCCTCTGGTTGCCTGGAAACTGCTCCTGGCCAAGAAATAGTCTGGCACATAATAACCCTGCGTAAACTGGCCAGATATAATCAACAGATACATCAGTGGTATTGATCTTCTCATCTAACTCTCTGCAAGAAAGCAAATAGGCATATTTCCCATAGTGTCTTTAAGGTGTTACAACTGACTCAGGGTGGTAGGAGGCGTGTCCTGACTAGTCGGCCTATAACAGCTGGTAATTTATTGGTTATTGGAACAATAAAAAAAAGCAATATTGCAAGATTTGAACCCAGGACTTAACTGTTTTATTGTATGTATGTATGTATTATATGTCTTTCCTCTATTAGTACATTATTGCTCGTCTTAGCTCATAATCATACCGACCTGTGATGGTCAGCTCAGCTGGCAACATCATGCTAAATGGAAAATGTATCGGCTCAACATGTGTGGTCATGCAGGAGACTAGTGGAGAGAAGGTGCCATCACTAAAGTACTTTTTTTTCTCCTGAACAGTGTAGAATTCACTCCACACAGTTGTTTACACACCTGTGCATCTGTTCTTATCTGCCTGTAACAAACAGGAGCCCCAGAGTTTTCTGATCCCTCTGCTTGGCTGGCTGGCTCACAATTTTTTATTGAAGGCCCACAAGCACAAGATGAAAATATGAAATAAAATATGTTCAAGAAAGAGACAAGAATGGGATTATGATAGATTAAAAAAAGGGGGCGACTGTTATAAAGTATTTGGGACCTTTAAAACAAATTCAAATTCCCTGGTGGATGTATCTTCTATTCATTTTTATATTTCAGTAATTCCATTTGCATTTGATGACTATTTATCCTCCTTACTGTTTTTTAAGCTATATTCTTCTACACACGACATAAACAGGGCCATGGTTAGAGGCTCAATTCCCAGTGAGGCATCAATACTAAAACCTGTCAATGAAGCATCTACTTAAAAATAAATATATTCTAAAAATATTATTTTATTGCATAAAAATGTTTATCGTCTTTGCACTTGTCAGTTCTACGATACTCTCTGTATTGCTCTGTTTATTATTCTTCAGTTTTATCTCACTGAACTTCACCATCTCCTCCTCCATCTCATCTCCTCTGAGCTCTGCAAATAAGCCTGAAAGCTGAAGCTTTACTGCGTGCAGATCCCCTGCTGCCATCCACATATCAGAGGCAGAATATGTGCTCTGTGGAGCCCCGAGGCTGCGTAGATACAGCTCTGCAATACTGTAGATACTGTACCCAACCGGTCGAGGCAGATGACCGCCCACCCAGAGCCTGGTTCTGCTCGAGGTTTCTACCTGTTAAAAGGGAGTTTTTCCTCGCCACTGTCGCCTAGCGCTTGCTCATGGTGGGAATTGTTGGGTCTCTGTAAATATAAAGAGTCGGTCTAGACCTGCTCTACTCGAAAAAGTGCCCCGAGATAACTTTGTTATGATATGGGGCTATATAAATAAAACTGAATTGAATTGAATTGATGGTTACTGACCAGCTGAATGTGATGCAAAACCTACTGACACACTGAGTGAAAAGTGTTTTGTACTTATTTATTTACTTACTTACTTATTTTCACTCCAGCATTTTATAAACCAATATTTTCTGTAGGTTTATCAGTTTATTATTTTTGCATTTCTGGCTGTGTGTGCTGTATGTTTGCTTCCATTATTATAATTATTAGTATTACCTTCCTCTTCTTCTCAAGCATTGCAGTTATTTTGATAAATATTTGTATATGTAAAACTCCAATCTGTGATCTTTATTGTGTTTTTGTTCTCATTCACAATATGACCAGGAGACCAGCTTTAAACAGTAAACACATTTTGGTAGATAAAAGCCTTAATGGAGCTCTTAACTGGCATTATGGCCACACCGCGGCTGCCATCAATACTTGGCTGTAGTTCATACATTCAATAACCTCATGTACTCACACTCCATAACGTATTATTTCTATATTACAAAGGTTCAGACAGTCAGCAGAAAGGTGTTTTACAGCATGCAGCAGTGAGCCAAAAGATGTGATAATAACCACAACAACACCTCTGTGTTTACTGCCTGACACAAAATCAATGACTGCTGTCTTATCTAGAAATCAGTACAGGACGCTCGCCTGCGTCTCACCTTGCAGCTCTGTTTCTATGTGTGTTAGCATGTGTTTAGCATGTGTGTATGCATGACCCGGTATCCCTGTGTTCCTCTGCTTGCTGTTCATTCTCTGACCCTGACCTCTGTGTGTGCACTTTGACTCTGACTCTTCACGCTCACTGAGGGCATTAATTCAGCTGTTTCATACTTCATTTCCTCACCACGACTTACAAGTTCATTCATTCATTGTTTTCCATTTTTATTCCCACACAGGAATACCAGTGTGTTTGTGTACTGCACATGCTGTTACATCCTGCAGGAACTCCTGCCTGCCAAAGCAGAGGCATGCAGGAGAAATTCATTTCACACGTGTACAACTGGCAAGAAAGATGAAAGCAGTGTTTGACAAGTGTTCTGCCTTTTCTTTTTCTTTATCTTTTATCCATTTTTTTCCACTATTGTTACATTTGCATTTATATTTATGTCCCTATAAAGCACTTTGCAACAATGTTAATTTAAACAGTGTTACACAACTGCCCCTAATTGGGGATTCCTGATGGCTGAGTGGTTAAGACGCATGCCATCTGACCACAACGTCTGCGGTTCGGGGACCTTTGTTGTGTGTCATACCTCCCTCTCTCTCCGTCTACCCTTGGTTCCTGTCACTGTCCAGTTAAGACAAAATGCCCAAAAGAATTATCTCAAAACAACAACAAATCCAGTGAATTATATTATTACTTCTTTTTTTTTTTTTTTACTAATTTACAAACATTTAGATCTCAAAGTAAGCTTCTGTCATTGACTCCCGGTCTAAAAAGTACGAATCTAGTCCTTCAGTACAGTATTTTTTAGCTCTACAGATATTAGAGTGATCAAAAGAGAAAGTAAGTGATCAATGTCAAATACACTGAGGCATTAGCAAGTTGAGCCCTGATCTAAACTAAAGTGTGAATATTAATCAGAATATGACACATTAAAGGAACTAAAAGGATTTTTTTTTACACTTCAGACTGAATCATTATACAAAATGTATTTTGATTTACACTCACAAGTGCAAAGAATGTAGAGTAAGTAGGGCGACAGTATTTCAGTATTTTGCCAAAATCTAAACCTATTAATGTAAAAGACACTAGTTATATTAAGTCTAAAAATGGAAGGTAATTAAGGGGGAAATTACTGATCAAAGTTGACCTTTGACCTTCTCTGTCTCAGGTCTGCTTCTGTGCAGCTCCGTCCAGCATCAGTACTCTGAGAAAACTGGAATAAGTCCCCTGGCCTCGATGAAAACAATATTTAACACAACTTTACCATTAAATGACAGCTAGTTTGATGAAATATTGTTCAGTTTGTGCACCGGACTTCTTGTGCCGTTGACCTTCTTGGTATCGATGCTCTTGTGTTGTCGTATCTTTTCTCTCTGCCTCGTTAAATAAACAGACAAGACAAACCATCATCTCTTATCTGAGTGCCTCAGGGCTGAGGTCGCAGTTGGCAGCATGACTCTGCAGTCTCTCAGACCTGCTGAGTGGCTCTTTGTTAGGACTCCTACACCGTGCATACACACACACACACACACACAAACAAACACACACACACTTTAGTCTGTTATGAATCCATGTCACTGCAACAACCAACACACTCTTATTGCTAATACTTGGCAGAACTAACTAATAAACAAGACTGGCGGAGCAGCTCTGAAGCTCACTGGTCACAGCCACAGCCATCCAAACAGGGCGTGTGCTAGTTTGGTTGTTATTATTGATGCTGTAAATGTCAGAAGAGCTGCCCCAGAAAATATCACTCTGTGTCTTGTAATCTACTTGTGGAAATTAAGGTGAAGGACAAAAAGTTTCCACTGCAGGCAAACTTTCACTTCTCCAACCGAACCTCAGAGTGATCAAGTCCACCAAGAAATCACAGACGCTGGCAGGGTAAAAGCTGGCCATTGTCCTTTCAGCGGCAGCCAGATTCCCTTCAATTATAGATGATTCAGCTCCCCTCCTTCCCTCCCCACATCTCCCCTCTTTCCTCCTCCATTCTCCTGATCCCTCATCCTTCTTTCTTTCAGTCCCGGCCATTACTGCCCCTCCAAACACCTTCAGCGCCGGCGTCTCTTTCTGCTTCCCATCTCCATTTGTCATGCATGAAATCTTTTAATGGAGTTAACCAATGGGAGAATAATGGAGCAGCCAGATGGGAATCCATCTAACCCTCGTGCTTCTGTATATGTTTAAAATAGAAATAAAGAGCGCTGAGTTCGTTGGGATATTACTGCTCTGCTCTGTTGTATTGGCCTGGGGGTTATAGAAACCATCGTGTCCCTTAGAGGTCACAGGTTCAGTTACTACAACCTGTTGTCCAGGCCGTTAAACTTTTTTCTTCTAAAGTCTGATCAGCAAACACCTGCACTGTAACATTTTCAGATTGTATTTATAGTATAATACCAGTGGTTTTTAAATCATTACCAGCAGTAGCAGTTCCCTTGGTGGCGTCTGCACAGTGGACATAGTTGCAGATAATACAGCTAATTTTGCTCCTTATAGAAGGTGGATTCACACTAATATTAAACAAATATTTTTCATCCTCATTACCCCAAATTCACTAAGCTGGAATGAAACTATCCTCCGTGCAGACAGCTTTGGTTTTATTTGCTGATGTTTGGAAATGCCTGCCACTCAAGAATCCTCCCTCCACCCCCAATATAACGGAGGTGAATGAACCTTATTCGTGGTGCTCAAAGGATCTTAAAATTCAATTTAAGAAACTCTAAAGCAATGTGTCTTTCCAGAAACAATGTCCCGATTACTCAGGATAACCCACAACGCCCCTGTGGACAGTTTTCAGCATTTTATTCCTTTTTTCTTTTCAGATCAGCAAATGGAAAAACTTTCATGAGGTTATTTATTCTTATGCTATAACATTTCTAAACAATTAGCATACCAAAAATGCTTATATTACTATGTAAATGTCCCCTTCTCATTTACTTATTTTTGCTGATTTGGCCTTGGCATTTACAGAACATGACTGATGACCTCTTTGATATCTTTGTCAGATCTGTCATGATGGAACAACTTATATCTTTGATTATTTTAAGTATATTTGAGTATATGGAGTTTCCATTTTCTACCTGGGAAATGCTCTAATCAGCCTAAATACTAAGACAACTTGTGTGGGTAGACACATGAGAGCTTCACAAAAGTAGAGCAGCGCTTTACCTCTGGAGCTGCAATGTTGAGCGCAGGGTTGGCCAGTTCAAACCTCTCCTGAGATTTCTCTCTAGCCAGACGGGCCGCCTCCTTCACCTCCTTAAACTGCTCTGCAAACTGCAGGTGAAGGGAGAGAAGAGACAGAAGTCACACAAGATAACCTGAAAACTCAAACGCACCATACCTTCATCCTTAAATCACTGCTTTAAATCTTCCTTTGGTACTCTGATACATGATAATGTAGAAAAAAAAATAATTCTGCGGTAAAAGAATATTTGTTCCATTTATTGTTCAGGTGCTGGGACCTCTGACCTCTTATGTACACTGGAGACGTTTTGTGTCTATGTGCAAATATAGTCCAGCTGTATCAGACGCTGACAGAATCTGGATAAAAGAGGAATTGAAAACGGGGTCTTGATCATCATCCTGCTCCCATAGTCCCTCTCCCCCCCCTCCATACCCTCTCTGTGTCATATCTAATAAACAAAAGACTCTTTGAGGTATTTTGTCTGAATGTTGCAGAGGTGTGTGTGCGAGTGGTGTTGACCTGCTGCAGCTGCTGCTCTGTGGAGAAGCCCAGGCCATAGACGGTGTTGGCCCGGCTGTCTGCCCACTGGCCGAACTTCTGGGAGGTTTTGGTGAAGGTCATGTTGGGGGTGATGGTGCTGTTGATGATAGCCTGGAAAATAAAAGAAGCAATAAATAACATGAACAAAAGAGTAGATAAATGATCCCAGTAGGAAAAGTGGGACATTGTTGTGATAAATATCATGATGATCCTGCACAGAAATACACGAGATATATATATATATATATATATATATATATAAAAAGCAGAACAAGGACAGAGAGGAATATTAAACATGTTGCATTAAATATGTACACTGGAGCTAAAATATATAGGGGATCAGCACTAACATAAATCTGAGATACAGATAGGATTGCCTGTGATTTATATCTATCATTTATTACATATATATTACATTTTACTTTAATATAAATTTAGATTTTTTTTTAAACCAAATGGTTACATTTCCTTCAGCGCTGTTTACAACTATATTTCAAATGTCTACATAATTACCACAACTACAGTAGCTGTGATGAAGGTGCCTTAACTAGGTGGGATGCTGCACTTGCATTTATCAAGCTTCGTGCTTAAAAAGCCTATTTTCAAAAGGCCACTTTCAAGGACAAAGAATTCACAATATCCAGAACCAACAAGAAGAACATGTATGTAACCTTTAAATGCCAAATTCATTACAGCCCACTGTTGATTTTCATTTGTATCTACTTGACCAGAAAATATGCTGATTTTCATCTGATTATCAAGAGGACAACTATTCACTGTGCAGCAGCTCATTACAGTAAACAGGCTGGTGCTGGCTTGGAGTTCTGTGGTTTTCTTTGGGATTGCTCATTAGCAATAATAAATAACACGACAACATTAACACCACAAGTCACATTTAGATTATGATAATGTCAGAATATGGAGCCTCTGCAGTTACAGTTAAAAACCATTATGGAGGTCTGATGGAGAACAAATAAAGTCAAAATATCTAACAACCAGGCCAGAGAAAGAGCTAAGTGAAAAAGCTTGTTGTGGTGTGAGATGATCTGTTCAGTTATACTCTCGAGTGAACAGTCTGATTAGGTCGATTTGTTGCCAAATGTAGATTTCTTTGGTCTCTTCTCCAAAAGCCTCAAGTCTCAGGGCGGTACAATCGGCCGAATTGGCTGATAACAACAAAGCACTGTGTTTTCTCTGAGTTTCATTTAGGTGCTAACAACATAATGCTGTACAGTGGTGGGACTTTATCGTTGTTGTGGATGTGGCATTACCGATTCGGGCGTGTTATAAATATTCTGCTGACAATGTGCAACTCTGACTAATGCATCCCCGCCCATGACAGCCACAAACCAAATGAAAAACAGATTTATTTCCCTTTATTTGAAGAATCTCAGGATAGGGTGAAACCACACAAATGAAGAGTCCCTACACTTATGTAATACTAATATTATACAACGGAAATACTATTAACTCTCTGCTGAGTGCAACAAGGTGCAGTATGTAACTACAGAAACATTCCCACTGCGCCTCATGCTGGCTTTCTTTGACAGTCAATAAAAAAATTAAGTTAGTTAAATAGAAGAATCAATCAGTGCTGGAAAATACTTTTGAAAATGTGGTTTAAAGAACGATTTATTGGTCATCTTCTTGACATTTCTCCTATTAAAAGAATCTAAGCAGAATTGCTTGTTTTTTGTGTCTTGACCTCAAGATGATACCATGCTAACAATATCTGCCCGCCTATCTTTGACACCAGCTGGCCCTTCTGTGACCTTTCCTTGCCTCCTGTCTCCTAAGACAACACACTCAGCCTCTGGACATCCACTACTACAAATATTCATGACGATGTTCAAATCATTGCCTGTGTCTGATACATGCAGTGTTTGCGTGTGATGTGAACACATAAAAGACGCAGGCATGCACGTGTATCTTCGTAGCCATGTGTGTGGCGGCCTCCCACCTTAGTCCCGCCCACGCTGATGATGCGGTAGACGGTGCGGCTGGCATCGTAGAAGAAGGACACGGTGACGGCATGTTTGCTCGCCGGCAGCCAGTTGCGTTTGGTGGCCGGGTCGATCTGGAAGACATGAGCTCTGGCGCTGAAGATGGGCTGCTCCCTTCAAAAACACACAACAAAAAAAAAAAAACATATTAACTGCCTGTTAAAGGTGATTTAGTGACACATTCATTTACAAAACACTACTGTATATATCCAGGCAGGTAGGTCCTCCTGCTGTGAAGGCACCATGTTTTCAAAAGAAGGACTTAAAGGAAGTTTTTCAGTTATCTTTGCTAAAGCTGCCACTGTTTAAAGTACTCATCTGTGTGTTTAGTATAGTGTTAGCTGGCTAGTGTTTCTCTGCAATACATCTTAATTAATTACATTTACACAAGGGGTTAATAGATGTTTTTCAATTATTATATAACAAGCTTTCATGTGCTGCTTTATGAAAAAAAATAAGCCAACCATGACAACAATGCATTCACTTTTATCCTCACGAGCAATGCAATACTTAAAAAAATGAAAATATCAGACACACATTAGTACATTGATCGAAGCCAAAAGGCTAAAACATCACCATCATTAAAATTAACTGAATATCATTGTGAGTGACTTGTTTGGCACTTCGGGAGCCCGCTCTGCCACCGAGCGTGCAATGATGGAGGATAAAGCTATAAATAGGGACAAAAAATAAGCCCAATTTCCAAATGTGATGGTGTTTTTCAAGGACCTCGAGGTCATTGATGCTCTCCTGGTGTAATGAGGCTACTGAGGATCTGCTAACCGCTAGCAGTCCAATTAGCCATCCCGCTCTTCCTCTTTGAAGAAGTATACACTCGCTGTGGGCTCACAGGACGATGACGCACTGCGCGGGCACTTTGATGAATTCATTGCAACATTACACAACTAATAGAGTTTGCATAATGTTAATGTATGCAATGAGCCGGTCCCCTCGCAAGTCAATTACATGCTGACATTAATGAGGATAATGTGTGCTGGGAGCAGGCTCTGTTCTTTGTCTAAGCAAGAGAAATAAGCATTTATATAGGTCAGTGCAGGCTATATGAAGCATTGTTCCCACTGGATTTGGTTGGAATTACTCCACATTTGCATACAAACAATAGTCTTTATTGTTTCAACACAGAAGCTACTGAAGCTACAATTGACAATAGACAATGGCAGCACAGCCAAGGAAGCAGATTCAGGTCCAGGATGGCAGCAGCTACAGATACAAGAAATTGATTGATGATACAAATATAGGTCTAAGTTACCTGAACAACATGGAGTCACTGGACAAAAATGACAGATGTGTTGAGCAAACTACTAAGTCTCTTGGCTCTTAAGATTTGATTTATTGGCCTTGTTTATTCTGATAACTCCTCTTCCAGTTTCTCACAGGAGTTAATGAAGTGCTGTTGTTTGGTTGCTGCCACATAAATGGGATTTCTATGAAAGCTGGCCAAAGACAGATACAGAAAGCATGAGGTTTCAATTTTTAGAGCGAATTCCTTTAATACAATTCTTCTGACCTTTGAGCTCAAGGCAGTTTAGTTCTGTGGCAACTGTTTGGTTGTTGACAGCAAGTTGAAGTTTTTCTTTCACAAACATTTCTTTGAGGGCAGAAATAAACTGATTTGTTAAATTAACCTCGATGGATGTTTTTGGGTGAAGGTAATCTAAAAGTATACAGGACAAAAAAAACTGATCAAAGTTCATTCATAATCATTAAGTTAATGGTCTTGTGAGGCTAGCAAGCTAGTAGCTAACTAGCTTGGCTTACTACTGTGTGGCTCTGACTGAAGCCTCATCCTACTTCACTGGCCTTCAGCCTAATTAGTTCAGCGCTGCCAACTGTTGTTGCTTAGAAAGTTGCTTTACGCCATGTGAGCTCTTTCTATAGACCTTTTTTCCACAGCAAATATTTTGACATGTTTAGGTGTAATCAATAACATTAATAATAGCTACACATTCCACTTGAATGTGTCAGTTCCAGAGTCATGCTACTGGGTGTACTGGCTCTTTGTCACGGCAAACTAGGACACTAAAATGGAATGAAGCCATTATTATTTTATTTATTTATTTATTTATTTTTACACCTGTGCTTTTCTCTCTATAACAAACCAAAATGTCTGCCAATAAACAGACTGAAAGGACCAGCAACTACCACAATCACCAACAGGGAGGTGTTTAAAGCTGCCAAACTGTTCTTTTAAAATGTTAAATGTACTGTAATTAACGTCCTGCTGTTGCAACGCAGTTGTTGCTATTATAGCAGCGAAAGAATACAGTCCTCTTTGAGTAAATCTTAGAAGATTGCATGCAATATTTGTACTGCATGTTTAATTTGCAACACACGCTTCACAATTGCACTGATAAGTCGTTTGGACTGTAGTTCACATGTCACTGCTATTTTTTGGGTTTTCCTCATGTATATATTGTTTTTTAAACCTGAAACAACAACTGAAAACGTTCAACAGATCACAAAGGCTGTTGCAAAGTCGTGTGTGCAAAGTTTTTCAACCAGAAAAACGCTAAAAAGTGAAGTGTTTTCACAGTGAATGTACCCCAGCTTTACACACTTGTGGCCTAAATGCTTTGGATGGCAACTTGTTCATTTGTTCTCCATGAAAATTGTTCCCACTGCAGAACTCACGTCTAAGAAATAAAGTTGCAGGAGGTTAAAAAGTCCCAAATTTAGCAACAAAGTTGTGAAAGTTGGCAACAGTGCATCACTTAGCAGGAAAAACATAGGGTTGTTTGGTTCCCTTTGGTGTTTAACCTATTATTTCCACCTGTCACCTCAACCCAATTATGCCTGCAAGAAATCTTCAAGTTCAATCTGCATCTTGACAAAAACACAACAACCCAACACTGTTACAGACAGGGCATCTGTAGGGCAACGTGAACGCTGCTTTCAAGCAGTCAATCACTGCATCAAATTTCCCAGCTTGAGCATTTATGTGTGGGAGTTATCATCTCCATCACCTTTAACAGCCACTGTGCAATTGCCCTTGAGCACGGCCATTTTAGCAACAATTTATCAAGTGAAAGTATTTTGTGGCTAACAGTAAAGAGACATGAAGGTGTGCGATTCTATGAAAGCAGCAAAGCCATTTTCCCGAGTTCAAGAAAGATATTGTAACAAAGCTTTTCAGGTAGGAGAGTTTGATCTGAGGCTTTTATCTCACTGTCAGGAGGTAAAATCCTGCTCAAAACATCAGACACGTATCAAGCAAATTAACAGCACCATGAAAGCACTTAATTACACTCAATAAAACTAATTATCAGGCTGCATAACTGATAACCGGGACGATACAGGCAATAAGCCAATAAGCCAAAATAAATGAGAATTAACATCAAAGTAAAACAGCTTCAGTGAGGATTTCCATTCTATCATATTCTCATCTTAATGAGAAATGATGACTGACTGCTCGTCAGCTCCTAGCCGTCACAGCGGATCACACAGAAATGAATGTCCCGTCATTCATTTGGCCCTTCTCGACGTCGCTCTGTGAAAAGCCTGTACAGCTAATCATCCCAGACAGGATGCAGCACGTCGAGGTTTGATGATACGAGCAGATTAAAACTGGATTAAATTCCTCCTGAGGTGAGGGAGAGCAAACACGGCGCAGCAGCTTGACAGTCTCAGAAGCCTCGTCTAAACTAACGCGGTGATGTAGAGAGGAGTGTAGTCTGATGTGGTACATCTTTACACACACATCATCCAATTAACATGAAACTGTGTGGCTCTTAATTAAATCAGGTGTTGTGAGAGTAAAACCCTGCATGGCTGCGTAGAAGGAGACAGCTATTGATATCTGACAAGCTGAAGAGCTGTCATTAAAGAAGTGTAGACAAGTGAAATGTTAAGCTCGTGTTAAAGAATCAGGCCAACATGTGTAACCCCACAGGAAGACAAGTTACCAGATTTATGTCTAATAAAAGAGCAAGATCTGATCTGAATCAGATCAATAACTTAAGTAACGTAGCTAAGTGAATTAGCAATACCATCATGTAAAAAGTCCTGCACTCAACATTTTATGCAAGTTAAAGTGCAGAAATATTTGCAGCAAAACATACTTAAGGTTCAAGAGTGAAACAAAAACCAAAACCTCATGCAGCCATATTATCGGATCACTACTGAACATTTCCATGTACGCAGAATCATAATGATTGGGATGGTTGAAGTGGAGCTACTTTAGCTTACTTTATAGACTGCTGCGTACTTGAATCTATAAAAAAATGCATCATATTTTATAAGCTGATCATATATATTTTGTGTGTAAAATCTTAATCTGCAAACTAGTTACTATAGCACTCATAAATGTAGTAAAATCTACAATATTTCACTCTGAATAGTAGCATTAAATGGAAATACTCAAGTGGAGTACAAGTACCTGTAAATTGTACTCAAATAGAGTACTTGTAAATAATAATAATAATCTTTATTTGTAGAGCACTTTTCAAAATCCACGTTACAAAGTGCTTTACAAAGGCAGCAAAATAAAAACATACAAGTCATAAAATCATCTGGTTTTAAAAAAAAACAGATACCAGTACACTGTAGGAAAAGGCAAGAATAGGAAAAGAAAAACATTTTTAAAATGAAATAAAAGACAGTTCAGAAAGAAAACTAAAATCAGGAAAGGTTCTTTGACAAAAGTATGTTTTAAGAGGGGACTTGAAGGAGGTCATCTAAATGTAATGTAAACCTTCATACAGCAGTTACTCCTGCTGCATGTGAGCCAGAGGCCTAAATCCAGGGAGGGGTCATCTGGATCAATTATTGTTAATCTATTCCAGGTCAAATATACATCCATCCCCCTCCGTCATACTGTACACACTCACTGCTACGCATCCATGCATGAGTGGGGCGAGAAGTGTGTTCAGATTACAGCTCAGTAATTAAAGGGGTCAAAAACATGACAGCATGTTGTTTGAGGTGTTAAGTGTCTTACTGAAGCCTCTCAGTGGGTGAGGTGGGGTCCTATGGGGAGGCTGACAGCGTTTGAAGTTAAGGTATAAAGATACTAAGGTTTAATATATTATGGAAAAAGAAGAGTCCGCCAGAAACTATTACAATCTGCTCAAAATGTGTTGCTAAGAGATGCAGCTACACGACACATGTCATGGCACACTTTCTTAGTAAGTTGTGTTTAAATGCTGTGTGCAGATTTTCATTTCGGATAATTGTGGCCAAGATAGTTGTACTATGAAAATTTCATATGGCGCCTGTCCACTCAGAAACCAAACCTCCCTTTGTGCCTTGTTCTGTGTGGAGATACAGATGTTTTTCCTCAACACCAGTTGCTCCTAAAGGTTTAAGATGACAGACAGCAAATGATACTTTTAGTGGATCAATGAAGGGAAATGTGGGAGGTATTGACACGCCCATCACAAGTGTCTCAGCCAACTGTGTTTCTGTTCCTCCTTGCTCTCTCATACCCCTTTTTCCATCAACATGGAACTGGTTTCGTTCCTGTTCGCGCACCTAATTTTGAACTGTTTGGAGCATTTCGACCAAAAATAAATTGGTTCGTAAGCCGAGAAGTTCGTTCCCAGCTGGAACCAAAAAATAGCAGATTTTCCTTGACCTGAAGTGCGAACCGTGACGACATCAGTGGGCATGTCTTATTCTACAGGTTGGAAAGAGAGGATTGATAAGGCAACAATGGTCTATGGTCTACAATGGTGATAGTCTTCTGTCTTCTTATCAATCATAGTTGGTCCATGCTTTTTTTTTTTTTTGGATAAGAACAAATATTGGTAATAACAGAACAAAAGCTTGTGATCCGCCATCTTGCTACTACTGTTTACTTCCGTTATGTATTGTGCAACGCCCTCTATTGATGACGCATCCTTGATTGCAGTGGTTACGCTCAAAACTGGTGGAAACGTGGGCTGGTTCTCCAGATAGCTTCAAGGTTCCAAGAATCCTGAACAGAACCGGTTCAAGAACCAGAGCTAATTTGGAGGAAAAAGGGCATCAGTGCACATCACTTTACATGGGAATTAGCAAGTAACATCATTTATTAATATGCCAGTTATTTTCTCAATATATCAAATCAATCATTTGGTCTGTAAAATGTCAGAAAATAGTGAGAAATGTTTGTCACAATTTCCCGGAGGCTTCAAATTGCTTGTTTTGTCCGACCAAGACTCCAAAACTCAAAGATATCCAGTTAATCACATTACATTAGACAGAAGATCCTTACAACTGAGAGGCTGGGACCAAGTCATGTCCGCATTCTTGCTTGAAAAAATGTTTTAAAAAATTAGTGGGAATACCAGCTAAATTGAGAAAATAATTGTCCACATTTTTAGAGGCAATAGTGCCTAAACTAGAGATGTGAGTTAGCTGAGAAGCTTTTGGGAGCTGGTTTTGTTTGGGAAACGCTGACAGAATATTTAAAAAAACACTTTTTATCATTTAAGGAGAACAGCTTGTACATTCTCCTTGGGATTTTCTTTTTTATTATTTGTATTCAGGGTCAGAGTGGAGGAGACAGACAGGCAAAACCTGAGAGACACAGGAGAGAAAGCTCTGCTGGGATCTGAGCCCAGGCAGGCCAGCGGGAAAACAGGCTGAATCCTCAAGTGTGCTTCAAACCTCTACGGGCAAAAACCACTTTTCATGCCTTTCATCTACACCTTATCATCACTTCTGCGCGTCTTTGTGTTCATGCACCGCACAAGTCTGCAGCGGTCTGTCGCAGGGGGGCTGTCACCGCTGGATCGTCTGATGGTTTTGATGTGGTGCCAACTGACAGATTTAAAACTACACTTTCCCTCCGAAGAATTTCTGAAAGTTTGCCTTAAGAAACGTTTATTTGATATTCTGCCATTGTCAGAGAACGTTAAGAGTAAAGCAGCTGAGTCGGAGCTGATGGCTGAAGCTTTAGGTTTTTCTTTAATCCACTAACCGTCCTCTACGTTCCCCTTAAAAGCACCGCAATGACACCAGATAGAGGAGGCATGCAGCCCCGAGGCCGGCAGCTACACTCCACCCTCATGATAAATTCATTGCAGTGAAGCATTCAGATAAATTTCGAGGTCATGGGTGTACATACAGGATGAGAGATCTGATGAAATGTCAGACTGAGCCAAACAAACATCCCCTTTCCTCCTTCAGTCTGTCTCCTGTAGAGGCTTCTGCTGAGCATGCAAGCTCTTCCTCAGCTTCACATTCATACAGATGAAATAGTTCTCTCAGGGACAGGAAAATATTACAGCGGTATTTGGCTGCTGCCTGCAGCAAAGGCCATAAACAGAGGGGCTTGTATGATAGCTCCATCTGGACGAGCTGGAAGACAGACAGTACGAGGGCTGAGTTTTCTAACACTATTTAACACACTTCCTCTGACCTACGTGGCGGCACTGCAGGACTTCATGCTCAGTTTCAAATTACTGCTCGGACGTTTTTGATAACGGTTCATTTCCTCCTCTCATATAGATATGAACTGACAGGGATGTAGGAAAGACTGAGCTCAAGACAACTGGTTTGAATCTGCAACTACACATGGAAACATTCTCTTTACTGTTGTATCAGTACAAAGATTTGTCTTAACTTATGCTGCCTTCAAGTCAAGTTGAAAATATCAGAATTAGGAGTGGAGTTCACATAAATGAGCTAACAAAGTGGGAAATACAACTTGAAAAATTGGAATATAATAATATAAGCTACAGGTCGTCATTAGGGCTGCAAATAACAATTATTTTCATCATCGATTATTTTTAACAGTCCAAAACCTCAAAAATATTGAATTTACAGTGAAATGAAACAGGGAAAAGCAGCAAATCCAGAAGCTGGAACTGGGGAATGTTCGACATGTTTGCTTGAAAACAATGAATCAATTATTAAAATTGTTGCCAATTAATTTTCTGTCGATCTAACTATCGATTAATCAACTAATCGTTGCAGGTCTGGTCTTCATGGGTTTTAAAATGTTGGACCGTCTCTGAAACGGACCCCTGCAAAACCTAGCAACCTAAGAATCCGACAGGTACATGAGGACAGTCAGACCCAATGCGGTTGACCAGAACAAACGCAGTTCGCAGTTCACTCTCTGTCTGCCTCAAAAAACACATTTTCAGTGTAGAATTTTCTAAACATATTTCTTATTCAGTGTCTAGTTGCCACCACAAAAAAAAAAAAAAACACACACACACAAACGTGCACACACACCATGGTCGTGCTGTCTGAGAGCTGTGTGTCTTCGCCCCAAGTCATCACTTTCTAATCCTCTCTCGCTGCTCTCTTTATCTCTCCTCTTAACTTCAGCACCCGTTCACCACCCTGAATCTCTGATCTGTGAAACAGAAGCTGCACCCTCTGGCCCTGCAGTCAGACCCGACCGGTCGCTTCTGTAGTTGAGAAAATACTCCCCAAACTGCCAATAATGGAGCCTATAAGCTGCGGGCTGTAAATAGCTTGAGGAGGGGCAAAAGTTGCTGCCGAAAATCCTGTTGGTTGTACTTAAAAGCCAATGTTCACACTTGAAACAGCAAATCAGAAAGCTTGCAGGGGATCTGATGAGGGAGGAGATGGTCAAGAGGTTAAGTAAGGGTCAAACAAAGAGCAGCTAAACATCCTGTATAAAGATATATACAAATGACCTTACATACAGCTGCTGTGAGTCTCTCTCTGTGGTACTATTATCTTTCATTAAATAACAGCAGAAAGAGTTTCATGGAAATTATCAGTAATAACAGTATCCTAAAGTATTCATAGAAACACGTGTTCAGCCTGTTGGATTGAATAACACGTGTTGACCCATAAGCCTGAAAAAAAGAGTTAAATTCAGTCTAAATGAGAGCGTCAGCTGAGTGCTTCAGCAGAGCATCATTTTTCACCATCTGCGCATTAAGACACAAAAAACTGGAACTCTGCTGTGTTTTTCAGCCTCTAGGGACGTCAGGTTTTTCACTGACAGGAATCTTTTTTTTTTTTTTTTTTTGCTTTTCTTTGTTCCTCTAAAAGCATTTCTCCTTTAAGGGTCTGCTTCCCCTGACCCCAGAGAGTAAGTAAGCCTCGTGTCCACATTCCTGAGCCAGCGAAAGTGTCTGGCCCAGTTCAGCAACATGACACGCTACAACTACATACCAAAATAGCACCGCCAGGGGGAAATGCTAACTCATACTGTAGCTGCTCAACAAGTCAACAAGCACAAACCACAGCACAACATATACGCTGCACACGTTGTTTACACCGCTGCAAAGTAAGGAGAGCTTTGGAGTACAAACAAGGGTTATCAGAAGATGTTGACCAAAACACTACACGACCACAAGCCTTTAACTGGCAAAACACTTGGAAAAATGCCCTGGTGGTGTTCACTGACAGCACGGCACTTCGCTTATCTGAAGGTCAGCTCCTCTTGCAGGAGTCTGACTGATAAGTTTCTGCTGTCTCACATTGTGATGGTGACACAAAGCCAGAGTGATTTCTGTATTCAGGATATGAAGGTCAGGGAGAGATGCAGAGAAAGAGACGATCCTGTGGGCAGCACTGTTATTCGCTTTTATGCCAATGGAACGCGGTGAAATGAAGTGAACAGAAAGAGAGTGAACCGAGATGACTATTTATTCAGGCAATTGCGGATGTCTCCAAAACAGCAATTAAGAAGCCCTTCTCCCCACACAGCGCCTGGTTTCTCCTTGGCCAGTGGAAGGACGCAGACGCTGAACAGTTTCTATGGTATTATGCTGCAGATTAACTGATTATGTTTGAAGCTGAAACCAAAGTTTAGACGTCCTCTGTGCTGTGGAGGGAGGCTGCACGGTGACGTTAAGGCAGATTTCAACAGTAAATGAGATGATACAGGCAGCAATATCATCATCCTCCCATGTGACTCCTCGGTAATTATGTAGATAGATGATCATACTGCGACCTACCTTGCACCGTGCATTTCAACAGCAGTAGCAAGTAGTTATACTGCAACCTTATTATATGTTTCAGAGTTAAAGGAATAGTTTGACATTTTGGGTAATCTTATTCACTTTCTTTCTGAGAGTTAGATGAGAAGATTGATACCACTCTTATGTTTGTGTGTTAAGTGTGAAAACATTGGCATTGAAAAAAGTTCCACTGAAAAATAAAACAAAAAGCATTAAAAAAAATCCAATGAAGAATTAATGTAACATACTTGTTCATTTTTTGACTGTGCACTTACAATCTTATTTTATTTTCCAATGACAGTCTTCTGATTTTGTTCATTTTTTCAGTTACAACTGACAACAGCCAATTAGCTTAGCTTAGCTTAGCTTAGCTTAGCGTAAAAACTGGAAGCAGTGGCAAAGCTAGCTTCCGCTGCCTCAGAGAAACAGCAGTATCTTTTTTTGTCTAATCACAAACATAACTGTAAAGTGACTCCCCAGGATCTTTCTACATTTTTACATTTAGCCCTGCTTCTGTAGGCTAACCTAAGCTAAGCTCCTGTTCAGACATGAAAGTGGAATTGATCTTCTCATCTAACTTTTGGCAAAAAAAATTGACATGTTTATCTCCCAAAATGTTGAACTATAATTTTACTTAATGTGATAATCCATCTTTTGAGTATCAAACACTGAATGGCTTAAAAATATGCTATAAAGTGCACAATGGCTGTGGTTAGCTTGGATTTGAGTCAGTTGAAGTATTAGTACATGTGTCTCGAGGATTTTTGTGATTTCATACATTCAATCCACTGCATGTCAGAGGAAAACATTGTATTTTTACACCACTATATACACATACATATATATCTTTGACAGCTGTACTTTGAAAATCAAGGTTTCACATGCAAAACATACCAACAACTTATAAAATATGATGCACTGTTAAGAGTTTAAACAATCCAACAGCACATGGAGCAGTCGAGCTGCAATGGAGCAACTGACAAGAGGACGCACGATATGATGGGAGAGACACCTGACAACAACAGCAAGAGGAGGAGAGGCGTGCCGACAACATCTGCACACAATGACGAGCATGAAACCTAACTCAGTTAGAATTACCACAGATACCGAGGAGATGCTGAACATTATGGGGATGTGATGAGGGTGGATTTTGTTCAGAGGCAAATAAATGTTTGATGAAGTAGGGATGAGCGGATTGATCCCCAAAGTATCAAAAGTACTGATCCTGATGTTCTTGAGCATCAAACCAGAGCCAAAAGCATGAATACACAAAAGCTCTTTCACAATTTCATGAAGTAATGTTGACTTTTCTATTAAAAGGTGACATACTGAAATTTGACTGTCAAAATTTCTATGTCAAAATTTAGCAAATCTTTCACTTGCCTTGAATGACGTCTATATTCAGAGTAATAAATGATGACGGCAGTTAAGCAGCTTTTGCTGATGGAAGGTGCAGGTATCAGTAACAGTCATCTGATGCTCAGTATTATTTGGGAGGAGATCAAAAACTAAACTTGAGTTATCGCCCATCACATGCCATGCAGAACCACAACATAGAGACGACGTGTGTTTGTACCTCTCTCGATGTAGCGGGAACATTTTAGAGCTCGCAGACAACTCCTCTGCAGCAGAACAAGAAGAAAGAGGATCCAAGTTACACACGGTGAAATAGATTACCTGTGGAGCTCGTCAGGAATTATTTAGTGAGATTTATTTAGTATTGAGCAGCTGCTGATACCAAGTGCTAATCCAATAAAGACATTTTTTCTACACAGTGTGGCTACACAGATAATACCTCAAGTAGAGTGAGAAACTGTAATCCAGTTTAGTTCAAATGTGTTTAACATAAAGAGAAAAGAACCTGAAACGTTTTGACAGATTTCATTGACAAAATGACAAAATAACCAAACTATAAATAGCTCTTTCAAATATAAAAACACAGATCAGTTAATACACTCCAATGAAAAAACACACTCATCACAGTTCCTCTTAAAAATGGTGCCTTAAAATACAAGTCTCACTAAAAGTTGCCTCATTAACACTCACACTGCAGACCCAAATACTGCATGTAACAATGGGTCGCACTCAGAAAATATGACATTTCTGATAAATATATAATTTAACTGGATGAATGGAAAAGCTACTGCGGGTTGTAAATAATGGAGGCCAGACATAAACTACACACTGTTTATGTCAGCAGCCTTTCACAGAAAAATAGTCTCTCCATCAGATTAAATATTCCATATCTACAGGGGCCTGCGTGAGTCAGGTGACATGGATAAGTACTTTAAGACAAGCTGCACACAGCATGAGAGCACTTGTGCCCCTAACACTCATTTTGTTTATAGACCTGAAGTGGCTGTTGATCAAGACTCAAGACTCCTGAGTGAGCGTGCACGGTGGCCCTGCGACTAAAAAAATCCAGAATTTCTTCCAGAGGCCCTTCAAGGCTTTCATTTGGAGCAGGTGGTTGAACGCAGCTGCGTGTAGTCAGTCACCATAGAGTTGATGTCTGGTCCGAGCTCTGACAGTGTAAAAGCATCAAACACAAGCCATCAGACCAGATGTTTGCTTCAAGGTTGCTGTCAAAGGCCCAGCGTTCCCACTGGACTGCAGATGTTTTGCAGCAGGCCTCCATGGGTGCTGGTTTGCCACTGACATCACTTGAAAGGGCAGGAGCTCCCCCGAGAACTACATACCTTCCAAGTGCTTTTTTTTTTTTTCCTTTTTGCATTTGCACCATCAAGAGGAAACGCTGAAGTGACGTAAGCCAGCTGGCGGTTGGTATGGCAACGTCACTCACAACGTCACACACAAGATTTTTATATTTTGCTTTGACAAGACAAACATCACGTTGCATTTCCCCCGTCGCTTATACGCTCAATAAAGCCTGGACTGCCGGTCCATTTGTCCGTGTTTTGGTCCATTTTTTAAGGCTACCGTTACGAGCTGCGTTCAACCAATCAATGTACACCTACGTCACTCAACTCCTCTTGTGCTGGGAGAGTACCTACTCTGAAGTAGGAGCTAAACGGTGTTCTAAGAACTACGATTGTTCCCAGTTCTTGCAGTGCGAACACAATAAAAAAAAAGGGAAGGGTTCTCCAACTGTTCTTAGAGCTATGAAAACGTTCCTCCGGTCCAAAAACGCCTACTGATCTCTGAGTGAAGTTAGAGGTTGCTTAGAGATACTTTTCATTCAAAATTGTGACCATAAGAGCTGTGTGTTGTCACCTCACAGGTAGTTGTGTTAAAGAACTTCAGTCACTGTACATTTGGAACTAGACTGAGAGATAGTCTCTTCACTCAGAGAACCACGGTTACATATGTAACTTTCAATTATGAGACTGTATTATGTACAATTAGTCATCATGTGTTGAAGTGGGACATCTAAACTCTTGCTGTAAACTCAGGTATTTATCACTTTGCTGGCTATTTGAGTGCAACATCCGGGTGGGTAAACTTGGAAATTTGACTTTGCATGTTGTTGAACGCCTGAACGCACCGTTAGTTTCTGAGTGTCTCATTTGAGGAGGAGGCGCAGGTTCAGCCTGGTCTGAAGGACATTTTGAAGGACAAAGCTTTGTGTCTTTTGAAGGATCCAGCTGACTGATTTGGGATGCAGCTGTTGTTGTAATTTGGGCAATTAACAAGTTAGCAGCAACATTATGCTGCATCACTGGGCAGTTTTAGAGGTCTGAGTGTAGTTTAAGTTGTAAGTAAATAGACTATAAAGATACTTTTGTAAGCAATGTATGCATTAAAAAGATACCTTCTGATAGTGAAGTGTGTATTATGACATTTCTTTTCACTGTCACTTTAAAAAGGAAATATGAGCAAAAACTGAATAAAGTGTATATATCAGTCAACCCCCAATAAATATAACAGTTGTGAGGATGCTCTAATATTGTTCTCATTCAGTCATTTGAGTAGCATCTCAATTAAAGTGTCGCTAAACTGGTCTAAAGGGGGGAGTCTGACAGCATGGACTCTGGTAACGTGAAGAGGGTTCAGGTGTGTTTTAACCAAGCTGAAGGCTTGCGTGTATAATTCAACACACACACACACACACAATCAGCTAATGAGAATTTTAAACAAACCGTCTGTGCATCAGCCAAAGAGTTCAATGTAATACAGTCTCGTAGCCTAACCTAAGTGTCATTACGGTGTTAACGGACCTCTGATGAAACTGGGTCAAGCTCTACGGTTCACAAATAACTGATTCCTCTCTCTGTAATGTCTGTCCAAATGTAAAGAAAGAAAACAGCGCAGTGTCACATGGGAACTGGTGTTAATATTCTGATCGATAGCTCCAAACGGCTTTAAAGGGAAGAGATGTTGCTGTTTAATCGGATCAAACAGCCACGAGCTCAGAAGATTCCCGCGAGTCACCACAAAAAGTTCACTTTTTAAGCATTTCGCCATCTGCACAAATCACTTCCAGACAGCAGGAGTGAGCGAACTGCAAATGTCAGGCACAAATCTCTAACTTACCCCATGCTCCGAGGATCTGGATGCTGATTTGGGGACAGATTCCTCTCACCACTCCACTTTTAGTCTTTTTCTCCTCGGTTTCCAAACTGATTCGCTTCTTCCTCGAAATCCTGGACGCAAGTTACATTTCTGGGGGGAAAAAAAGACAATTCACTTCCGACTCCAGATTCGCCCCGTTTCCCCTCCAACAGTACTCCTCTCCTCCCAAGTCAGTTGTTGTACTCCAGTCTGCCTGTCTTCCTTTGTCCGCGGGTTTCCACGGCGAGCAACACCGCGGATCTGTCGTCCCCGTGCGTAATTACGCACCGTGAACCGTTTGGCTCAGCTCCGCGGGCCGAACAGACGGAGGAATGTCGATGAAAGTCGGGCAGCGGAGTGCTTCTGGCTCAAACCTCTTCCAGGACTTGTGCTGTGCTCCCCTCCTGCCTCTGTGCCAGATCACACTGGGATCCCATTCAACTCTCTCGGTGGGACCGTGGAGCCTCTTCAGCGCCATCTGATGGCCACAATGCAAACTATAACCCGCCTCCCTTTCCTCCTCCTCCTTATCCCTACTTTCCACTTAAATATCAGAATGTGAAATATAATATGTGGAAATGGCCTGCGGACAGTCTTAAAAGCCCCCCCTCGTATTTATGAGGCGCAGCGAATAAAAGCTAGAAGCAGCAGAAATTGCTGGTGGAAGAACAGAAGCCAAATGGCTGTTTACAAAAAAGCTTCAGCAAATAATCAGTCAGATGTACAATCCTGCACCCACTGTGTTGATCTCACGTTAAATCAGATAATATTCAGTATAAAGCTGTTTATAAAGAGCTAATCCTATCAAAAACTATGACGGATAAAATCACATGGAAACGTTAAATATCTTGCAGGAAAAAATATGACTGGAAATCCGATTGTAAAAATACCCCAGATACCCTCAATAAAGTCACTGCACTACATTTACATTAAGTCCTTACAGGAATATTATGCATTATTATAATGCTGTTATTCATTAGCGAGCAGAGCATATTTCATAGCAATGATTATGTCATCAAATGACTGTGTTCATCTCACTGAAAATCACATTATATAAGGGATAGTGAACTGTAAACCTGATTAACGCTGCACAAATATGACAGAAGACCCTTGAAATATCATGCAGAACATTAAACCACGTAAAAAAACAGAAAAATGTGCTCCCAACAAAAGTGATATACACTGAAAGTCCCTTTGGGAATATAATTTGATTGTTCCAGTGATTTTTCAGCAGAGTGCCTGTTTGTAAAATGCTTTGCATAGCAATGAATCAGATTAATAATTATGTCTTTAATTCCTGAAAGGTCTATTTGAAGCTAATTTTCCCCATTTTTTTAAAGCCACATATGGTTTCAGCATTCTTTATAAATCTGACTTGATCTGACAAATACATATGGAAGCATTTGGACAAACATGCAACAAAATTAAAATTTATGGAATAATTTAAACAATACAGAAAAAACCTCTAAATAAAATGCCATATTGTCTGTACTTGGGTACAATTGTGATTTTTTATGATGTTAAATCAGTTTGAAAAATGTTTTTGGGCGTAAAAAAAGACAAGAAAACTGGAAGATATTTCACCCATTTATTTCTCCTTATTAAAGTGGCACAATCTGCCTCATAAAACTGGTGAAAACCACTGCTGTAACACACTTGCTGCTCTTCACCTCATTATTTTATACAGGCCTTGGTGAGGAGCCACCACCAATTTAAAATAAACCACTTATTTGCATGAATATGGGCTGAACCTGGGAGAGCGGAGCATCAAATGTAGTGGAAGAGCGATGGGAGCAGCTCCTGTGCACTAACCGTGCTGCTCAGTGGCCTGTTACAGCGATGCAGCTGACTGCTACAACAGGGAACATCAGATCTCTGCCTTACATGCAAACAACCCTCATGTTCATTTAGAAAGACACTACTCAGCCGGTCCAGGGCAGTTTGCAGCACAGCTGGACGGTCTGGGCAGGATGGAGCTGAACCTCCAGGCCGCTGTCTTTAACACACAGAGCATTAATCACCTCTGGCAGCCCGGTGTGCACACACAGGCGGGTCTCCATGGTGAAGATTTCTCTCCTTCTCCAGTCAAGCAGCGGCTGAATTGAACTCATAGTGTCTTCTTCACGCTCACTGTGGCCGGTATGACAGAAAGACAAAGACCTGCATGATGTGACAAACAAGGCATCATCTGCAGAGGAAATGAAGTCTAGACAGAGAATTAAATTGTAAATGTTACCATTTTCACAGATGGTTTGCAATTACTCTCCTTGCATGGACTTTATTTTGAAAAATAAAAAATGGCCTCTGCAAGAAGTTGTTGTTCAGTCAAGACTTTCTGACACGTGATTCTGTCCACATATTTATCTCTATTTAAATCACTCATCACATCCAAGTTGTAAGTGGGGCAGTTGAGGAGCAGCAAAAAGAAACCGAGACACCAACATTTTCCTTTTCACAACATCTGTGTTTACGTATTGATGATCTTCTTCTGAGGTTTCATAGCTCCTGAATGCAATCCTCTAAACTTTCAAATGTCAGACCTACACAGAAAAATCAGAAGGTGCTTCAGGCCCAGTTTTTTCAGGTCAATGAGAGGAACGAGCCAGTGTGATCAGCAGGAAAGCACAGAGAGCCAATAAAGACTGATTAAGATAATGGTTCAGTGTTAAAATCCAATCAGACCAGCTGGAGATGTAGAGGAGGCTGTAAACCCACCACAACACACATTAGCCACCTTCTGATAATTGCTGAATAAAGATCACTGACATTTTTGGGGCAGAAATAAAATTTTACAAGATAAAATTAAGGGCCACCACAGCAGAAAAGGGACATTTAGGATAAGTAATAAATATAATTTTTATGATATCTGTGATAGATTTTTTACGTATCAGTGGTCATTTATCACGTGGGAAAATAGACCATAAGATAAACAACCTGACACAAAATGATTTCTCTGTCTCATGGAGAAAGAAGAAGGTTTTTATTCTTCATCATCAGGCTCTGAATGGTGAGACTATAAGACAGACCATCTCGATCTAATGGTTCAAAAGTCATTTTATGGTTAAAAAAATAATCTCTACCAAACAGTTTAGTGATACACACCCGAATCTTGTTATAAAGTCTTTGGATGAACAGAAAAGAAGAAAGTCTTAACTGCTTTTTTTCCCTTTTGTCCGCTGAACAGAAGCAGATAAAAACAGGTGCATGTCATCCACATTTATCAGTGTAGACGCAGTCAAGAAGCAGGCAGCAGGTGATGAGCTTCAAAACAAATTGACCCTGATCAGTGGGGTGTCAGTCTTTAGTACTGAGCTTGTGAGCCTGTGGGCACTTTGGTCGGTTAAGAAGATGTGGCCATGGAAAAGAATTTATATGCTTTGATTTTACTGCTGCAGAGCTGAAGGGCAGGAAAAGCTAAGCCGGATCAGATCTAGAGAACTGTAGAGGTGTTGATAGTTTGGCCAATTCCTATGGGGAAAAGTGTCGGGGTTTGTTAGGGTGCCTGGTGTTACACTAGAAAATGTGTCCCATTAGATTCTGTAACGCTGAACAAGGCTGGATTACCAACTGGGCAAAGCTGGCAAGTGGCCCAAAACCCCACTGAGTGAATGGTTTGTGGTCATTTGATTAATTGAACATTTATTTGTGAATATGCATGACTAAATTCCAATATCAACAGAAGCTGAAATGACAAGGGCCCACAGATCCTGTATTATTACCTAATCCTGAGGCCTTGTCTTGTAGAAGCGCCCTGGGCCCCAAAAACTATGGCCTCTATGTTACTGCTCACATGGTACATATTCCTATATGAATCTGTTTACATATGCTTGAAGGTGCAGAATGCACAAAGAGATGGTGGTGGGGTTGTAAGTAGGGGCCCACAGCTAAATTTTGCCTCAGGGCCCCCAAGTGGGTAAATCCGGCTATCATACTGAAGGGTCAGCTATAGATATAAGACTGTTGAGTTGACCAAATATTGATAGGTGAGGTGTTAGGGCTCCACATACCTATACACTTTACCAATTTCTAATATGTGACGGTATTAAAATACTAACCTGTGTAATGCAGTTAAGCTCATTGGTTTATCAATTAAGGTGTATTTTTGGTAACAGCCATAAAAATATGTTACCAAAGTGAATGTGGATTTTAGTTTAAATCATATTTTAAATTTCCTCAGGACCAAAAAAAAATGTATCCTGATTATAACGTTCAGCAAACCAACAAAGCTGGTTGGATGTTCCATTATTTGCTTTACTAAATATATACTTTTAGTGTTGATGGTTACACCGACATTTGACCAGCAGAGGGCAGCAACACGCCGACCCTGCGTCCGGTCTGCCGTGACGTGAAGAAGAAGAAGGAGACGACGTCAGATAGTTACGTAATCATACAGCGACCGTTGATGTTAGACACGAGGATGTTTTACTCTACATTAAAATAGAGTATTTTAGTGATTATTTTGTCACGTACATACACAGAAGTACTCATTTAGCCTCAGAGAACGAGATAAATCGGAAATGGCCGACTTTTCTTCGCTGGGTCTCTCAGACTGGCTGGTTAAACAGTGTAAACAGCTGGGGATCAACAAACCCACTCCTGTCCAGGAAAACTGCATGCCAGCTATACTAGAAGGTAAGACTGCCTCTGTTAAATCTTCAGGTTAAAAACATATCACCAAGCTATCTACCTGTAATGTAAATATCTTCTTGACTAACCACTGAACGGCCGAATCTGCTGTCCTGAGAAGTAATGCAGATCTCCATTGAAAAATCTATCAATTTAATGGTCAGTGCTTATCAGTTAAGGTAAACACCTGGAAGAAGATGCATACTCTAAATTAGCAAACACTATTGTTTTCTGCACGTATATTAAATGTGCCGATCAGCTCTTAGTTCCAGTTAAATTGTTATTTTTAGAAGGTCTGGTCCCATGGTTCTCTTCCTTTTAAAATACACATTAGTGGTTTTCAGCTATAAAATGTCAAAATGTGTCCCATCTGACTGCTGCCGAATTTGCCAGAAGAATCTCTAGATCATAAAATGTTGAAAGCGCTGATCTTGAAGGTGTGTGTGTTTGTAGATATGCAAAGATACAATAAATTATTAGATTTTTTTGTGGAGTTTGGTACGGGCCACTTGATGAGGGAAGTATTATACTACTTTATCCGAAATCCTCTGAAGTCACCACAGGGCGTGTATGTCAGTAAAGCAGAACTCAGGTGAATGAAGGTGTTGTGTGTTTTCCCTCCCAGGTCGGGACTGTATGGGCTGTGCTAAGACAGGAAGTGGGAAGACAGCAGCATTTGTGCTGCCAGTGCTGCAGAAACTGTCAGAGGACCCGTATGGCATCTTCTGCTTGGTGCTCACTCCTACCAGGTCAGAGAGCAAGTTGGAAGACCCAGCTACACTTTGACTTTCAAGGCATTTATGGAAAAAATAATCCACATTAAAACACTCAAACATGTCCACGCCATTGTCCATTTAGTTGTATATTGGATGGTTATTTTTCCTGTTCATTACTGGTCATGTCAGATTGTGTCATTTCCAGATATTCCTAGAAATTACAGTTGATGGTGTTAAGAGTAAATGCTTGAGTGATCTAAAACATCAGTGGTAAAGGACAGGTTGTCATTCCTTCAAAATAAAAGCGCAATGGCTCATTGATTTAAACTGAATAATCTAAATATTCAAGTCTTTAACATGTCAGATACAGATAAGCCTCAGTTTCTAAATAATGTTTATTAAATATAAAGAGTCTTATTGTACAACTTAATGTACATTTAGGATTTATGTTGATACCTCAACATAAATCTGTTTCTCTCAAATCTTATCATGAATGTGCTATTGATACTGATGTTGTATGTGTGATGTCACGCAGGGAGCTCGCCTATCAGATTGCAGAGCAGTTTCGAGTCCTGGGGAAGCCTCTGGGTCTGAGAGACTGCATCATCGTCGGTGGAATGGGTAACTACGTACACCACTGCAGGCAGCTTTACTTTCTGTTCACTCAGCAGCAACTACACCGCCAACATAACCAGAGACTCTGGGGAATTACAGCCACACAGGGCACAATGTTTCCAGAAACATCGTGCTAGATCCGTCCAGGGAAAACTCGTTAAAGTTGCATCTTTTTCCTCTCATAACCTTTTGATTTCCTTCATAAATCAATCGATAAACTTCACAGACCGGCTGGGTTGTTGGTTGAGATTGCTTGAGAAGTTCATGATGTGTTCATGTGGAGCATCACTCAGATTACCTTCACAGATAAGATTTAATTGTCTTTATGTGAACGATCTCATGTAGCCACGCCTCTTATGTGTACCGCTCTTATTATGAGAGTCCGCCGCAGCTTTAAAGCCCTGGTGTTGCATTGCTGCTGTAGAAACGTAAATGCAACACTGCTGCCAGTTACTGTTAGATTCTGCCTGAGACTCTCCTCTGTGCTGACGTTGTCCCTGTTGTGTTACTGACAGACATGGTGAGCCAGGCCCTGGAGCTGTCCAACAAACCACACGTGGTTGTTGCGACGCCGGGCCGGCTGGCTGATCACATCCGCAGCTCCGACACCTTCAGCATGAGCAAGATCCAGTTTCTGGTGAGTTCAGGAAGGACCACAAACTGAGACTTGGACAAGGTTTCAACGCTGTGTCTCTGCTGTAGCTCTCATATACTTAAGATCTGTTTGACTATGTTAGGACAAAGTTTAGACCAGGAAATAACACTTAAACTGTGCATAAGCAGTCCTTTATGCCAAAAATATGCAAAAGAGGAGTCCATGTGTGCAATGTAATGCTTTATTTTTCTCATACACTTCACAAGACAGTCTTAACATGCAGACGGTTACTGAGCTTTTTTTTTTTTAACCCAGTGGAGCCCCAGATTATTATATACATCTTCAATTTTTGACATGTCTTTTAAACAGGCCTTGAAAGTAGAGTTGTAAGACTGTAGACTGTAGTAAAGACTGTAGAGTCTTGACATTTTAGATCTGTATATGAGGAGACTAGCTGTCATCTTTGTTGTATCTCTGCTACTTCACCATCCACAGTTGCAACAACTGACTAATACAGTTTGTGATGTCTTCTTTGTGTGTTTGTCAGATTTTGGACGAGGCGGACCGGCTGTTGGAGCAGGGCTGCACTGACTTCACCAAAGACCTGGAGACGATCCTGGGGATTTTACCGGCTAAACGGCAGACGCTGCTATTCAGCGCCACGCTCACTGACACCCTGCATGAGCTGAAGAACATCGCCATGAACAAACCTTACTTCTGGGAGAGCATGTCAGAGTGAGTAACCTGCTGCTGTTTAAAGGCTGTTAACAGGAATACTCAGCAAATTCACAGTCAGGGAGAAGATAGAAAGACAATAAAGGCGCAATCTAATTTTAAACTTTATGTGAGAGGAATTTTCAGTGTATTTGTAAGTATTGACCTACTTATATCAGGTCCTTTCTTTAAAAAAAAAGGTGGAAGAGAACACCCAGGATCAGATTTACTAAAGCTTTTGTGCCTCATTTCAGATGCGTTCTGTGCGATAAATCTTACGTGTTATCAGGAGCACCAGCCTCGAAGTTCAGTTTGCCTGTCATCTGATCTGAGGTGCAACTAACCGATGAAGTGCATCCCTCGCATAAATGCCTTTGGGTGTGAGGAAGAGTCGTGCAAATAATGGGAGCGGAAATGTTAAGCGCGGTTGAAAGAGCATTCTGCTGGATTTACAGACGCTCAGACCATTTGTAGGGTTCAGATGTGTGCAGAAAGCAGCTACAAACTCATGCAGTTGAATTCAAAGACTAACACCAGTGACTGCAGACTGAAAGTGGATGCAGAATAAAACAGTATGACTTCAGAGCAGGAGATATGCTTCGATAGTTGTTACAGCTCATTTACCTTTACATGTTTACATCTCCTGTTAGAGGTTTATTCATGGCTGAGATCATTTTTGTGAGTTTGTGTTGTGAAGCTATGATCTGGGCAGAAAAATGACGGTTGCATTGAATTTTCATCTGGCTGAACATGACTGCAGCACACTGTTGAGCAGGTTTCCACTTGTTCTCTGCAGCTTCTGTACTATGTGACCTGTGACCTCTCTGGCAACAGAAAATCTCTTGTATCTCTAGGGAACAGTGCAATATCACATTGTTGTTGTTAACAGGACACGGACAGTGGAGGAACTGGACCAGAGGTACATCCTCACTCCAGAGAAGGTGAAGGATGCCTACCTGGTCCACCTGATCCAGACGTTTACTGACGAGCATGACGACTGGTCCATCATCATCTTCACCAACACGTGCAAGTAAGAAGTGATTAAAATGACATATACATTGCATGCCCGTACCGTCTTAAGCATTGCAGTGACCCTAATGCGATGCAGGGTGTCTAAAGGGAACCTTGTTGCCTTTATAAAATGTGTGATGTTAGTTTTTGGAGAGAGTCTGCCAGTGTGGTGTTGATCAACTCAATGGTGATTTTTGAGGCTATAGTTTTGTTGAATTGGATTGTGATTTGTAGCGTTTATTACGAATAGCATACATATGTCTTTTATTGTTAAATAGGTGAATAGAAATTTAGCTTACATGGTGAAAATAATGTTTTTTATGTGTGTGATCAGTAGCCAGGGCTCTCTGTGTTATTGTTGATCTGGTGTGGTTCGTATGAAAAAGCATATTTATTACATAAAGTAAATTGTTTGTTTTAATGTATTCTTTCTCAGGAACTGTCAAATCCTCACCATGATGCTGCGGGAATTTAACTTTCCAACCATCTCCCTGCACTCCATGATGAAACAGGTGAGACTGCTGCAACTCACTAACTTTATTTTGCTGCTCTGAATTGAGCTAGTACATCCGCAAGTACATTTCAGTAACGGAGGCCTGCTGAAGGACGTTTTTTAGGGTTATGAGGGAGATGCCACCATTTTGGGGGAACGGCGACTGAAAGATAGTCTGTGTCAGAATCTGTTTTACTGGTCAATTAAGTTTGCACATACAAGAATTTGACTTTGCTTTGTGTGAGAGAAAGGTGTGTGGCTTATCACCGGTCCTCAGAGCTCCTCGACAAAGCTCGTGTTGGATGTGGGACTCATATTCGCCTCATTAACGAGACAAAGACAGAATATATATAGCGAGAACAAAGCCCTTGTGATAATATAGAAACCGTCGTCGTAAGGGATTAAAGCATATTAAACCAGGATGAATGGGCCCGCAGAATGAACGACCGCCCTTTATCTTCTCCAGAAACAACGGTTTGCAAACCTCGCCAAGTTCAAGGCCAGCGTCTACAAAATCCTGATTGCAACAGACGTGGCTGCCAGGTAAGAGGCCTTTTTACATGTTAAAAAGTTGAGTTAGTCTTTAACAAAATCATCCGTCAATTCTTCCTAAAGTCGTCACACAGAGTTTCCGACTGAGCGGTTTAATACAGACAGCTGTAGACAGGCTGAGTTCACCTTGTTTTGACATCCTTCCTGTTCTTTCTGACTCTCAGAGGTTTGGATATTCCAACTGTCCAGGTTGTCATCAACCACAACACCCCCGGCCTTCCCAAGATCTACATCCACAGGGTCGGACGAACGGCAAGAGCAGGTAACCTTTTTTAATAAAATCAGAAACACCAACATCACCCTCGTGTCCCCCATCGATGACTTACTCTGGATCGTTACACGTCTAAAATAAATGCAGCTCGTACATGATGAGGTTTTCTTCCTCTGCAGGGAGGAATGGCGTGTCCATCACACTGGTGACGCAGTACGACATCCACCTGGTCCACTCCATCGAAGAACAGAACAGTAAGTTACCTGGTTACAAAGAAAATCTTCAACTTTTCCTTTGTGTGCGTCTTCAGAGCTCAGCTTAAGTATGTTCTGACCTGCCAGCTCGTCTGTACTGGTGGCTGCAGTGTGAACATCTTGTAGCAAATCCAGCGTTCAGTCACACAGGATAGAAAAAGCCTTACGGTGAGATAGTGTGTGTGTGTCAGTGGAAGATCGTCAGCTTGGTGACTTCGTTATACTGATGTCCTTCTTTAATTCTTATTCTCTTTTTCTGATCATGAACAATGTTAACATGTTCACTTCCAAAGCATTAATATGGCTAAAACTTGAACATTTGTATTACCTGCTTGCTTTAATTGAAAGAGGTCTAACGATCCAAGTAGCTCCTCTTATGTTAATTTAATACTCTATATTTGGCCTTTATTACAAAACTGAAAAGGACAGACGTTAAGTGACAAGGTCCTGGGCCAGAGAAGAACACAATTACATGGCCTTAAACAGCTACCAGGAAACTCTCAGTTCATCATCTGCAGTATGTGTAAAAGTCTGGTGCAACTGTTGTATTTCTACAGAGACAAAGCTGAAGGAATATCCTGTGGAGGAGAAAGAAGTCCTGAAGATCCTGACCCAGGTCAACGTGACCAGACGGCAGTGTGAAATAGTACGGATGTCTCTTTTCCTCATATTCAGTCATTAATCTCACCTGTTGTTAGTTTGGTGAATGACAGTTAGTGTTAATTTAATCTTTTTAGTGTTTGGGCTATGTTCATGACAGATTTGTTCCAAAATGTGAACCAGGACCTGATAAACATTTTCCTTTGACTTATATTTTTCAGTTGTTTTAGACCGTAATTCATCAACTTGGATTTTCTCACAAACGATTTGTAATGTTTTGATGGTAAACTCTTTTCTGCGTTGTAGAAACTGGAGTCAACAGACTTTGATGAGAAGAAGGAGATCAACAAGAGGAAACAGCTGATCTTGGAGGGGAAAGTAAGTTCATTTGCTTTAACACACAGGTGGCACATTTTAGCAAAGTCAGGTTTAATGTGTGAACATTAGAAAGATGAAGCAACAAAAGGTCAATGTTCTGACCTGCCAGTTTATTTTACAGGTCCCATATGTTCCTGTGGTTTCCTAGAGAGGAACTAATATTGAACTGTACATTTATCTTACGGTTTTCGGGAAAGATGTGGTACTAATTATAGGGAAATGTAGACAGTGTTAGTACAACCTCCAGTTAATTGCTAGCATAACCCAACCCAGAGTATTAAAGTCAGCTGAACAAGCAAAAAAGGGAAATTTGTCTAAAGGAAACATAAAATTCAACATATATGGTAAAATACTAAATGAATAATGAATGAGTGATTTACTGGGGTTTACATGGAGCAGACATTTCTCTGTAAATCACAACTAAAATGAGGACTTGAGGTCTATTTTCCCAACAATTGCTACCAAATAACCTGGTTTGTTCCAGGACAATTACAGACCTGTAAAATACAACCCTACCTGAAGTTTGTCTGCTTCTTTTGATGTCATCGTGAGCATGAAGTGAGCAGAGTCTGTTACACTCGTTCCAGACCTCTGAATCACCACCCACATCTGATATTTTCGGAAATACAAATGGAAAATTAATTTAGTGAAATGAAATGGCAATTCAGTCTCATTATCAGGCTAAGTTCCTGTAACACCCGCTTCAATTCTTCACTTTTGAGACTGGCCCATCCCAACATCAAACTATAATCTGTTAAGGCTGTAAATGCTCTCTACAAACTAAAATAGTACAAGGCTTCTGATTTGAGGTGCTACCTGTCCTGCTGTGAGTTTTGGGACCAGCTAATGATTTACAGTGGCCTGTTGTTGACTTATGATCAAACTGCCGTTTCAGGATCCAGACCTGGAGGCTAAGAGGAAGGCGGAGCTGGAGAAGATCAGGAGCCAGAAGAAGAAGTTCAAACTGAAAATCCAGGAGAGCATTCAGAAACAGAAACGCGGACAGCTGAAAAAGAAACTGATGAAGAGAAAACAGATGAAAAACAAAAAGGCGGCGCAGGCGACAGCGTGAAAACTGCTGTGACCCATGTATATACTACAAGTTTTATTACTGTGCAATATCTGTAACATTTTCATACCATAAAAACAATTGGTCAAGTTGACAGCCTTTATTGATTCAGTTTAACAAGGAACAACCATGTTGTGATGAAACATCGTTTCAAATAGGTATTTACATCACATTGAGCTCTCTAGTCCTATAATTTAATCTCTGCCTGTTGACGTAGAGGATCAAGAGTTTGGATGCAAATGTTTAACGACTAATCTACAACTGAATCACTTCTTAATGATCACTGCACATGTTGCAGTTAATTGTGGCTCAGAAGATGGAAAAAAAACACCAAAGCAATACAATAATATTACGGCAGCAGGTTCTTAAAGCTATAACATGTTAGGATTTAAATGGAACGGGTTGATATGTGAAACTAATTCATTGCACAAATGAGATTCGCACAATGCCAACAAAACAACTATTCCTAAGTCAATTAAACATGGCAACATCTACTTGCAACATGATTGTCATGTGTCTGCTGAAATGAGAAGCAGGTGAGAAACAACAGTGAAGTACATTCTTGCTGTGTTAGAAAGCGTCTTTCCTGGAAGAGTTAAAAAAAACTACAATCCCTCGGACAGTTTGAGGAGGAAATACAAAACTAACGAAGAAAGGAAACGGCGTCCGCCTCGTTCCTGTTGTCAGCAAGTTGCTACAAAAACAGGTTTTAGTAAAACTACACAAAATGGCTAAATAACACCCAGCTGAACAAAACATGACACACAAAGCAGCGAATCATCTGACAAAAGCAAAGTTTGGATCGACTCAAGGTTAACAGTTCTCCAGGAAGAGGGTTTGGGATCCACATAAATCTCGAGAGGAACTCTACAAGGAATACATAATGCAGGCAAAACAGCTTTGCACAAATCGAAAGTCCACAGAAGGAAAAATAAATTCTACCAGCCTCCCGTTTGTTTTACTCCACAGAGAAGGAAGGTGGCTTTTTTCATCCGCCCATCCTTTGAGAAACAACCCAGCTGCTAGACTCACTGACCTCATCATTACCTGGCCTGATTTTATTAGAAAAATAAAACAAGTCCTTTTCTGTGGGTTTCTTGAGCCCTCTGGTGTCTGGAAGTTTTTTTATATGCTGGTAGTTTGATTTGAACTACATTCATGCTTGTGCTGCAGCTGTTTATCTGAAGGTGATTGGTTATAGGCACTGATTCACATTTCTCATTCACTTTTCATGTATCTCCTTGCCATCATCTAATCAGTACTGAGGACATTTCCACTGTGTGTAACTGGGGTTTAGTTAAGTGTCAGAATATTTTAATACACTGGAACCAAAGATCTTTAATATTACGTTGATTTTTAAATCATAGGGTTACGTTGAGATTTTAGACATATTTCCTTTGTGAAAGTCTTAATTTTTCAACCCCTGATTATGTTTAGATTTGTGTGGCTGGGCAATATGGCCATCAGCCTGACTATATTGCTTGTCATGTGAACATTATTCACAAAATCAAAATGCTGTGTGAAATGACACTGGGTTTACAACTACATCTAATGTGTGGTCATCTATTGGGACTGAACAGTCCTAAAGCCACACATTTCCCTCTAAATTTTTAACCCTGGCAATGACCTGAACTCGTTTTCCAGAAACTCTCATATCCTTGTCTCCCTCAGCCACCTTCCTTTTCCACTCCTTACCTGTGGTGGATTGATTGCCACGACCGCCTGTAAGCCTCAACTACTATTTAACCTTTCTTTCCCCCTCTTGTTTGGTTTCTTTCACCTCAAGCAGGGATTTGTGTGTTGAGTGTTGACAGTCCACAATCCCCTGAGGAATCAATCGATGCAAAGCATTCAAGCATTTGCCAATCTAAGCGTACACAGAGTGTTTTAAAAAAAAGACATCTGGTCATGAAGCACAGTGGGACATCAACAACCCCTGCTTTCAAAAGATTAAAATAAGGAAAAGCCTTCGCTGAAACATCAAATGACATTGAGTTGAATATTCAATGCTGGTCGTGTTTGATAGTTTCGATGACTTTTTTGCAATTTTGTGCTCTGTGATAAGAAAGGTACTTCAGAGAAGAAAAAACTGTCCCATGATGATCGCGATATCGGTGGGATTCGCGCGTCATGCCTTGAGAAAACAGTCTGAAATCCTCGTGCCACTCCACCACTGACGTGTGGTCGAAACCACCCCATTAAAGACCTTGTGAGTGAGCCAGTGGTTCTCAAGGCAAATGGTATTTCAATTCAAGGCTCTTTAATCTCAGACTCGAGCACAGAAACTGTGTGTTTATTTCCTCGAGAGGGTGTGTCGACTGCTGCTTCCTTCAGAGGCTGCTGAGGTTTTTGGGCCCAATAGAAGATTGTTGGTGCCGCTCTCCTCCCATGATAAACCAAATTTAAAAAGATACAGGTTGAGCAACCAACCGACTTTTAGCATGGGGATTTTGTGTTACTTGTTCAATTATTTTCTGTAATCATGCCCCCCTGCAAGTTTGGAGAACAAGTTCCTCAAATTCAGCAGGAATGTTTTTATCCCCATCTGAAGATGAGATAGCGTTCCTTCCTTTCCTGGAGGCTGTGGGTTGAAGGGGTTGGCTGGATCATTTTGTTGGGAGTTGAGCCTCATTTGGATTCCCATTAGAGACCGTTGAGATCTCCCCTTTGTTTCTCTCAGCAGCTCGACCACACGCCGCCATCTTCTTGACTTCCCTCCTTCACTTTGCACGGACATCGGCCCCTGCCTCTCGCTTGTTCACTCGGCCTCTCTTGCCATCTCCCCGCCCGTCTGTTCGCGCTCTCTTCTTCTTCTAACCTCTCATTTCTCTCGCTGGTCATTGGTTTGGTTTCGCTATCCCGTCGCTTTCACTCGGTGGTGCTTCGGTTGTAGCAGAGGAAAACAGGTATCCATTTTATGTTTTTATTATTTCCCAGATTAAAAAGCTGATGAACTAAGCTCAGCTCAAGCCTAGCTCCCTTCTTCAGGTGACCTGCAAGACACAAAACAGATTTATAACCTTTTGACCCAAATGAGATGAGCAATACTGCCTTTAGCAGAGACCTGAACACGTCTTGATGTCTGCAACTGAAAGAATTATTCTAGTCTCCAGTGGAACAAAATAATGAGATGCAATTAACTAATACTGTACTAATTACCTTAATATCCTGCAAAATTGCCCTGCTAAACTTTTCTGAATGACTTAAAAGACACTCAAAAAGTATCAGATACATTCATCAATGACAGTGGATTTCACATTAGTTGCAAGACAAAGATTTCACAAAGTGCAAGTAAGATACATCACAAGACAGAGCTGAGAAAGCAGGAAAACTCGGCTAATGTGTGAATTCTCAAAGGTTTCAAAAGGTTGTACACATCTAAACTTTTCATAAGATTAGGTCTATAGGATGAATAAAATAAAATACGAAAAAATAGTGACTGCATGATAAGAAATTATAAAACTGCCAAGAATATGATTTAGATACAGCTGGAGCCTGTGGCCCTACACACCATCAGTCAAAAGAGAGCGACACATTCAAGTAAGTAAACACAGTAAGGAAACACGATCACTGCACTACTTCCCAAACATTAAATGTGCTGTACTGTAACTACAAACAAAGACTATGTTTTATGTACTTACACTCTAGTACTGTGACAGTCCAGTCACCCCACCATGTTGGTATGCACGTTCACCCTGGTAAGTCGAGTCCTGGGACAAAGCCACATCGATTTGGGACTTGAACTCATCGCCCAGGTAGCTGTCCTGGAGAACAGGAGGACAGAAACATCATTGCAGACACATTTTCTGCCTTTATCAGTGAGCTCTATGCCAGGACCTTTAAATCTCTTCTACTGCAAACTATTACGTTATTCCTACCTTATTTTTACAGGATTTGCTTAATTCAAATGTGACCACTGCAACTAAACAATACCACTCAATACTGAATCAAATTCAATCAAACATACTCGTCCAAAAGAGGCTAGAAAATAACTGTTGATTGTGCCCTGTTACAGGTCTATTGTGAGTATAAGTGCCAACTCACAAATATTTGTGTATTCTCTAAATAAAAAATGAATGTATGCATTAATATATGAACTAAATAAAGAAAAGGAGATTTGAGACATTCAAAATAAAAATTGTAACATTAATTATCACAAACATATCTTGAATATTTGATCAATCTTAAGTGACGGCGATGTGTTACCTGGGACAGCTCTGGCTGGGAGAGGCCAGGCTGGCTCATCTGAGAGGGCTGGCTCATGGAGATGTAGCCCTGTGTCAGCGGCCCCTGGGAGAAGGACTGGGAGGCCCCATCCTGGCTGACCTGGCTGTGTGGTCCGTTACCCTGACTGGAACCCTGGTGTCCCGAGCCACGGACCCTCTGCCGTCCGCCACGCCCGGGTTTACCCTTCATAGCTCCTCGACCTTATGAAAAAGGAAAAAAAAAAAAGATCAGGACCAGAGTCAAAACCAAAACTAAGGTCATAATACGTTATTTACACTAGATGGGAGAAGAACCGCAGTAAGTGAAGCTTGAGATATACTTGGTCTTATTGCTGGTGGACAATAGAGACAGGGTGTGATTTCAGGCCCTGTAACTTGTGGATTGTGAGCTCTTTATCTAGAGTTCAGAGCACATAAGACTACATGAAGAAGTAACATTAGTCCAGGCTGTAGTTTGACCTCAGCTCATTTAATTATAATCTGCTTTTCAAGCATGAGAAACTGCTGTTTATCATCAGGTTTCAACATTTGTCTTCATACCCTCATCAGCCTTGCATTACGGGGTATTCTCCTGTAGCATGATTGGATTACTTTTTCCCCTCTAACAACTAGACCAAACATTTTCATTTTATCTATTGGTTCAGTGGACAATCTCAGTGCTGTGCTGTACCTGCAGCAGGGCCGTTGGTCTGACCCAGGTAACTGGGCGGAGGCATTGGCGGCATCACCAGGTTGAAAGGTATGGGAATATTCATAGCGGCCATGTGACCGGGGCCCGCCCCAATCATCCCGATCTGGTCGTGAGTTTGAAAGTACATGTTGGACGGACGTCCCGCTGAAAGAAAACACACAGAACAAGGCTCATGTCAGTTTTTTACGAAGAAAACAAGAACAGGCAAGACTAGTTTTGCTGGACTATAATGCAGCCTGTTGGTATCTTGAGTCATACCATAAGATTGTGAACATATATTAAATAAATACCAGCATTGCTGCGGTCGTAGGCAGAGCCAGGGATGAGGGCTTCACGGGCATCGTACATTGCAGTGCTCATAAAACGCCCCCCCTGGAAAACACCAGACAATCACCATTTCGTACAGTTGCATACTTCACTGATTTAGGGCTGTAACTAACAGTTATTTTCACTTCTGATTCATCTGCCCATTATTTTTTACGATTAACCATTTGGTCTAAAAGATGTCCATCAAATTGCCCTGAGCCCAAGTAAATGTCTTCAAATTACCTGTTTTGTCTCTCAGATATTCAATTTACTGTTATAGAGGACTAAGAAAAACAGCAAATATTCACATTTGAGAAGATGAAACCAGTGAATTTTTGACACTTTTGCTAAAAAAAAACAAACAAAAAAAAAAGACCTAAATGATTAAATTAATTATAGTTGCCAATTAATTAATCTGTCAATCGACTAACCAGTTAATCTACTGATTGTTCACCTCTACACAGATTCAGACTTTAGATAAAAGAAGTCTAACAAATGTACAATCGCCTTTAAATCAATACTGAGGCAGAATAAAGGATGTGGAAAACAGCTGTAAAGCAAATCCTCCTAACAGTTGGGTCAGCATGAGTTTGTCATCAGGTCTCATGATGTTTGCCTCCAGAGCATGATGGTTGCACATACAGTAGTTTGTTGTACTCACAGGGTTGATGGTGTTGACCAGTTTGCGGGGCTTGCTGAACTGCATGAGGCTCTCCCTCAGGTTGTTGAGGGGTCCCTCCACGAGGACTTTCTGCTCCTTGTAGTTGTTCAGCAGGTTGTTCCACAGCGGCTGCTTGGAGAGGGCCTTGGGGTTTCCCACGATGATCACACCATACCTTCATACACAACACACACAAGACTGCTGCTCAGGGATGGGGTAGAAATTTTGAATTGAAATAACTTTGTGTAGATTTTTTTTCGCAATGACATGTTTCAAATTATTCTGGCACAAGTTTTTGTGTAGAAATTCCAGTGGTCTGATTATTCCTACAACTAATAGTAGGCAGGTCTACTCTAAATTGTCAAGATTGTTACAGAGTGGATACTGTGTGTGTTCACATTGCAACAAGTTATACAAAATTTGAAAAGTGTATCTCATTTGCATGATTCCTGATTAGCTTGTACAGGAAAATCTAAAAAGATCATCATAAACTAATGAGCTGCCTGTGCGCTGTGCCATATGTATCCACTGTGATGTCTTAACAGCTCTACTGAGGTTTTTACTTGGCTCTGGTCAGCGCCACGTTCAGACGGCGTGGGTCATTCAGGAAGCCGATGCCCTGGTGCTCATTGGCACGAACACAAGACAGGATGATGAAGTCCTTCTCTCTGCCCTGGAAGGCATCCACACTGGCAATTTCCACTTGCTATAATGGCACAGGAAAAGAGGAGGATGAGGGAGAGATTACTTAGTAAAAACAGAGGAACAGATTTTGTCCAACACCTCTGATAATTGAGGTTTACAATCAGTTTGAATTTGAATGTATTCTCATTTCTGGCTCTCTAGTTGCTAAGGTGCCTCCATCTCTTCTGTAGGGAGGACAAAATAACCACACACAACTCCCAACTACTCCATGTGTGATCAGTTAACACTATTGTGAATACAAATTAGTATTTAAAAATGCAATACAAAAAATAAAGTTAAGCTACATCTCTGTGTACATCTGGGTACCTGATAGAGTTTGGTGTGCAGGGAGCCGCTGAACTGCATGTACTGGACCAGGTAGGAGCGCTGACCCTCGTACGGGGTGATGATGCCAATCTGGTCAGGTTTGGCTCCAGCCTTCAGCAGCCTGGTGGTGATCTTCTCTACGTTGGCAGCCTCCGTCCTTAAAAACATCGGCATCAGTTAAATACTGTACTGCTCAGTACTGGGAAAATGACATCTGAAGTTAATGTGAGTAGACCAACGGTGGCTTAAAAATGCAAATCACGTCTGTGGAGCCTCAACTGAGCACACCGTGCCAAATGAGGATCAGGATTATTTTACTTGCTAAAGCTGCATATAAATGAACAACAATCTGTTTTGGAGATGTTGACAAAAACAAAAATATAACTGCATCAGGTTAATCTTGCTTCTGTGGAAGTCTAGCCCCCCTCAACAAGGTCCATTTATGAAAATATGTAGATTACTTTTTAGAAATTGTGATCCTAATTTAAAGGAAATCCCCTGGCATTCCTGTTTATCATGACCGGCAAGGGGAAGGAACCATGCAACTATTTCAGCTTGCCATACTGGTTTTGATGTGAAGGCTGTAGCAGAGCACCGCCTAGTGTGTGACTTCAGCTAGCTCTTTCCCAACCACTGTATTGAATGTACTTTGTAAATTATCAATTATTTAGAGCTTTGAGGTAAATTGCACAAAGTAACCCAAACAAATGTTACCTGTTAAGGTAGGAGGTTCCAGAGCTGGCAATCTCCTCCTGACCCTGAGTCACATAGAAGAACATGGGCTTGTCCGGCTGCGGCCACTGGAAGTCAAAGCCTTTCTTGATGCGGTCAGCTGGGGAGAACAGAAAGATTTCATTATAGTTTTAGCGTTGAAAGGAGTTTGTAGATCGTTCTACTTGCTAATGTACCAGCCACAGTGAAAATTAATTTGCCCCTCCATCAAACCAGTTAATAAACTCCTGAATCTTGACAAACCTGCAGTGACACCATTCTGCAGGGAGCCCTCATAGAAGATGTTGGAGGGGAAGGCACTGAGAGCCGGGTGCATGCGGTATTGAACCTGCAGGCGGATTGGCCGGATCCCTAGAACCACCAAGCGTTCAAACAGGGACTGGGACAGACCTGCTTTGGCTGCCTTCTTACACATCACCACAGGACCCAACTGGCAGTGATCACCCACCAGAATGAGCTGGGTGGAGGAAGAGGAGTCACACAAGTGTGAAAAGTGGGTTAATATAACAGAATAATGTAAGAAGTTTTTGTTCAGGACAAATAATTTTGCTCATCTTAACAGATGTATTTTATATTATTAGCCATACAATTTACTTGACATGTTGATTAAAAATTCTAATATATGCTGACCAGAGAAGTTGCACATGTTCCTATGACACTCTTTTCTATTTTCTTATTGACATATTTCCAGTTGTCTGTTGTTGCTTCAATGCCCTGATTTCAACAGAAAGCATTCAAGTTCCTTCAATGTTAAAGTGTTTTTTTTAATTCACTGTTGTAGTGAAAATAATGACTCAAAATAATCAAAGTCATATTAGTGCTGGGCTACATTGTTTTACTACCTACTGCATTTATCAAGCTGTAGGGATGGAGATAAGTTGTTATCTAGCTGTGTGCGTGTATGTTTACCTGCTTGGCTCCCAGCACCACGGGCACCATACACTCTGGCTCGGTGGCCTGGGTGCTCTCATCAATCAAGATGGAGCGGAACTGCATCTTGGCCAGACGAGGGTCACCAGCACCGACGCAGGTACAACAGATAACATCGGCATTCTGGGCAACAAGAAGGAAGATAATTTACAATCCTCAAACGGAAGAGGCAGCCAGGATACAGTGGTGAAACACAAGGGGGTCTCTTCTACTGTAAATATGATGACAAATTATTATTCTGTCACGTGGTTAATAACGCTGGTCTGTCCTGTTTTCTACAAAGTAGTCAACGCAGATGAGAACAAGACCAAAAGTTATTGAACGTATTGAACTAGTAGAGCCTGAAAAGCTGTAGAAGGCCTCTTTGTAATCTGGCAACTACCAGCTGCAGCAACAGGAAACCATTTACAGTGAAAACTCTTTGAAGCTCCTCCTCACCATGAGCAGCTCCCTCTCAGCGGTGCGTTTCAAAGCCCTGTAGCGTTTCTCATCAGCAGACGACAGCTCACCAGTCTCATCCTTCAGCTGCTGTAGTTTCTGAAGCTCCGGCATACTAGGGAGACAAAGACACAACATCAGGGTGACTACAGAGAACACACACTAGTGTTATACACTACTAAGATAATCTGTGATCTAGGGCAGGGGTTTTTTAGTCTTTGAAATCCCCTGCTCTAGCCCCTTTTGGAATTACAGTTCCCATAACTTGGGGGCTTTGAGGGATGTAAACAGGAAGGGTAATGTTGCCATGGAGTCAGTTAATTAGCTGCAGGCTACAAGTTGAGCTCCATTATTTCAGCCTATATTTGTTTACATCTGGCAAATTTTCACAGTGGAAAGTATGTGGAATTATCTTTTAACAGTTCCTGTTGGCAATGCACCGACAACTATCACTGGATTACTTTGATACTGAAGAAAACTTAAATTCTTGATCAGGCAAGTTCTGGAGTTTTAAGGAGCGTCTTCTTTCTATGATTGTGAAGTGGATTTATGGACATTTATTCGCAATGGACTTCAGATGATGATATCCTTGGTAAGTGTAAGTTACACTGACTCTAAACACATGTGTATCATGTATGTCTGTTCACATTCATCTGAGTTATGACTCAGAGAAGGAGTACAAACTGTGGCGCAAATTGCAGCAACTGGGCGCTGAATACCCCAGTCAATCAAATTTAGATACCTTTCACCCTTTTTACAAGACTTGGTTGCCCTCGTTGGCGTAGACATTTGTCATAACTTACCTCAGATTTAATTCTCCTGTGCACCTGTCCTCTTATTAGACAATATACTACGAAAGTACCAGGAATCCTGACAAGAGCGAGTATAAGTAAGAGAACTTGGTGAAATTTAAGGTCCAAGTGACAGAACAGGAAGAATATGGAGGTGGAAAAAATAGTAAAGAAATAAAATGCCATGCTGCTGGTAATTGGCCAACTAGTTATTAAATGGGTGTATGTACAAAGCAGCAAACAAGTATCAATAACTGAGTCCAGAGTCATTTCCCTACATGCCACTGACCTGTCCATGTTGCTGATCTGGTTGTGCAGAGCCAGGAAGGACACTGGTGACTCAATGGCCTCCCGGCTCTTGGCACACAGCCTGACGACCTTCAGCCCAGTCTTGTCAATCTTCTCAGTCAACTGATCCACGGCAATGTTACTGGGAGCACACACCAGAACTGGTCTGCAAACGTACAAACATACACACCATAGAGAGAGTTAAGACAGGAACAGTTATGTAAATTACAGTTGCTGGAATAACAAAAACTAACATTACAGGTTTCTTTAAGTATGTAACTATAAAACTGTTTGTGTCTCACCCATTGCCTTGTCGGGACAGGTGATAGACAATAGTGGCAGAGGTAACAGTTTTCCCAGTGCCAGGAGGACCCTGGATCAGACTGAGAGGCCTCTGCAGCACCGTCTTCACAGCGTACACCTGGACATACAAGTAATAAGGAGGATTCAGCCCAGGTGAACTATTGCAAATAGACATCAAACCTTTCGTAAAACGTCTATCCTGAGAAAGAACACAATCTATTCAATCTACTTGCAATAATAATAATAATAATAATAATAATAATAATAATAATAATGTGAGAATCTCACATAAAAATCAAAACAGATAACACGCTTTGCCTGCGTAAAAAAAGGCTTGCCCTACTTAATGGAAGTCGCATGCTTTCTTTGTTTTTCAAATCTATTAAAAATAGCTGAGCTATATTGATGCACAGATAAATCACAGTAAACGAGACAACTCAACTCGAACTTTTTCCTGCAGTGATGTTCATGTCTTGAAGATCTAAGAAGAAAATGAATGACACAGCCTCACTGTGTTCACAGCTTCCTGTAAACAGGAATAACAGGGACTCAGTGTTTAGTGCAGTCTGACCTGTGAGTGATTGAGGTCAGGCAGGCCCTGGGCAGTGAAGCGCTTTGGCAGCTGGCACTTGATGGTGACATCCTCAACCTCGTGGCCCAGCAGTTTGTGGTAAATGTAGCCAGACACAGAGGTCTCGTCCACCGCAAATGTCTTCAGGGCACTCTGCATCCTGCAGCAACACATATACAAATGTGAGTAATTATCACTTGTTTGTATCATCAGGGAACCTCTGTCCTTCCCAAAAGAGTGAATTTGCACCAACGTCTTTTCTTTAGAAATGACAGACATGGCAGATTTCCTGTAAACAATGCACATTTAGTTCTGTGCACTGTTTACAGGAGGGAAAAAAGGGAGAAAAAAAATTACATACTGTAATGTGGAGTAATACTGTGACTTAAGAGCAGTAAAATTAAATGTTCCCATCATATTAGGAATTTTGGGGTAAAACATTTCAGCCTACCTGTCAAAGGAAGTGGACTTCCACACAAAGTCCACCTGGAAGTTGTGGGGGATTTCCACAGGTGCTCCCACACTGCTCCGCAACTCAATGGCAATTTCATCCCCATAGTCTTTAAACACAGGCTGTTAAGGAAGTCAAACATTAGCCTTAAATGATTTCTAGTAGGTGGAGGTGGGTGGGACTATGTTGTCTATACTAGTTTTTTATAGTTAAGACTATACACTGCCATCTGGTATTAGTGCCAGTGTAATGAGCCAGATTTGAGGACACGATAATGCAATGGATGATACATAGGCAACTGGTAACAGTGTAAAGGATACTGTCAGGGACTTTGATGACATGACCGATGCCTTTCCACATCGGGGCCAGGTCTCCCTTGTACCGCAAGCAGATCTCATCACCTTGCATCAGCCGCATATCTGTGATTGATATAAAGGACACAAGTTAGAAAGCCTTCTATGCTAAAAATTACCCACAAATAAACTAAGGAGGATGGGCTATGTTCATAAACCAAATGATACAGTACCGTGCACGCACAAAATGGCACAAAATCCCACTACAAAAACAGAACAAAACCAAGCACACATGCCACCAAAAGATGCAGGGTTGTGGGAGGCTGCGTGCAATTCTGAGGACTGATGGGGGATGGGGAGGGGCTCTATCTGCACCACAGAACCATTGGGAGGAAGTCAAGCTCAGAGAATTACCACCTGAATCCGTCTTGGGCAGTGTGAAATAGGCAATCCGCTTTTTATTCAGCCCCAGGTCCCACCTGACTGTTATATTGTCTTGAGTCTGCAAAAGAAAAAGAAAAAAATAAATACATATAAAATCAACTAATAATAAAGAGGTCAAAAGTATAAGGACACATCAACATGACCATATTCCTGTAACCCTATAGATGCCATTTAATTAAAATTACAAAACAAAGCTTAAGCAAGCATCAAAAATACATCTCAATGTGGTCCAGATCGCAGCTGTAGGACGGGGAAGAGCATCACGGTGTGCTTCACTTTTTAAGCGTCCAGTGTGATCAGAGCATAAGAATAAAATCCTCAATGTACATGTGAAACTACATAATGGATTACTGGGTTTCTGAACAAGTTTTTATGTCACTGGAAAACCGCTCAACATATAAACGGCCATGGACATTCAATGAAAAAAAACACCAGTCTCCAAGTTACAAAGATTCCCTCCTTAGAAGTGAAGTTCAGGTACCTGGGACTCCTTAAGCTTCTTGTCGTAGTCAGCCTCCAGTTTGACCAAAGGGCCAAAGATGTTTTGATACTGGTAGGCGTCCTCATAGCGCAGCAGCACATGCTGGGGCTCCTCGTCCACTCCCGGTTTCTCCAGGTCTTCCAAGGTGGCAGTGGGGTTGTCCTGGGAGGAAACAAAGCCAAAGCAACTGTCAATACAAAGCACATCACACTAACTCTTATTCCATACACAGATTCCACTGTATGGTGGCAGATGCCTTTTAAAACTGTTATGCCACAAGTGGATACCAATCCCTGTAATAAGCTGTCACTTACAAACCTTTAGCCTGTGCCTGACGTTTTAAGTTTACAACCTTCTGGTCAGAACGTTGCTCTGAACATGTAACCCTGGAGAAAAAGCTCTCACAGCTGCATACCTTCCAGAGCTCCTCCAACTTGTTGATCTGCTGAGCGGTGATCTGGCGGGCCCGAAGCTGCTCCTGCTCCGATGGGATCTTCACCAGCCAGGACAGAAAGCAGCGATCCTGGATCAGTGGTTGCCACTGTGAGCTGTCCCAGTTGATGTCCTTCAAGCTACTCTGGCTGGCACAGGGCTGCCTGCATGAAGATACAAGGTTCAGACAGACAGAAACTTAGCTTATGTATGGGTTTTTACAGTAATCAAACTATTGCAGGGGGTGTAAAAATTTTATTTGTCCTCCTGTCTTAAGTTGATTTCTCACAGTACTTCTTGCTGCATGTGCGTGTGACCATAGAAAGAGTTAAATTAATTGCCACAGAGCAGGAAGCACTAGTTAAAGGTCTGTGGGCATCAGCAGGGACTTCACCTGGCAACAGCTGCACACTAAATAGCTGAAAACTCGCTGTTGTCCGACAGTAAAGTCACATTTTGGGGGAATCTAACAGGTTGTTGAATAAATGTGATGAACGTGATATAAATCAGTGCAAACTTCTCTAGTGAATATATCGGCCAATAGTAGCAAGAAATGCAGTACAGAGATGCAAAAAGATATCTTTGGGGTAATTTAGTCACCACAGATTGTAAACCAGAGAACACTGATAAGTTGTTTTTGGACTCCAAAATGTTTCATATTTCATTTTGTCATGTTTCATTTGATTTTAACTGAGATAATTTACCCTACAGCTGTTTTGGAGCAGTGCTAGTTTAAATGAAAAAAAATTATTCAAGTTATGTTAATTTTCTTGCCTTCATAAACATTTTAAGTTTGCATTGTCTATCACTGATGAGGAAAAGAGAGCCTCAGGGTGCATGACAACTCATCCTACGTAAGGGCTGAAACCTGAACAAACCCCACAATAAACTTCCTATTTCAAAGCAAGTATTTGCATATTTAACTTTCAGTTCATGCTCCAGATTAGCTTATAATGACTGAGCACACAGAGGTCCCATGCTGTCCTGAAGGACAGTCTTAGCAGAGTAGGGATTTCTGGCACAACTTCTCCTACTTCCAAGGTGCATGGAGAAGGGAAAAAGTCTGAAGAGGTCAAAAACTCCAGCAACACTTGTAGTATGAAGAAGTTACATATAAAGTTATTCTTCATACTACAAGTGTTGCTGGAGTTTTTGACCTCAAGGGCAGTCGTGACAGAACATACTGGATTTGTGCACAATGGTTACAGGATGGTCTGCCTACATATTAGGCCGCCGCCCTGCCGGCATTTACCTGCAGAGTAGCACCACCACAGAATCGGCCTTGGCCGGGATGAAGCCCAGGAGGAAGACGTTGCGACAGCCGCAGTTGTAACACTCCAGCACCGTCTCGCCCAGCGGCCCATCTTTATGCAGCGTCACCTCTTTGCATTTGGCTCTCACCAAGTGGTTCACAATGTGACTAGAAGTCAGAGAGCGGGAGTCAAACGATTGAGGAAATAATCAGAAACACTTTGATCTCCATGACATTTGTCCTGGTAGCATTGCTGCAGAAATCTCTTGATAGTTTGCATTACAACACATATTGACCCACAGCACAAAAAGCAGGACAGACAATGTAGACCACTTCACAGTCTCAAACATACATAGTAAATGGTTCCAAGGGTCCTACCAATGAAACCGCAATGAAAAGGTCTTTAGACACTACAGCATACAGATCTCTTTACACACATTCGACATCATCTGTGTGGTAAAAGTCTGGCTGATTGTGATGTGGGTGATAACTGACAGTGTTTAATACAATCGTGATTTGAAAATGTAATAGTGGAATAACCCAAATTTATTGTAGTGTTTGTTATTTTGATTATTATATAAAGATGAAGTGGGGTGTTAACATTTACATTGTGGTCTACCTAAGTAGCTTCATGTTCTGATGCTAATATGTGAGGTAATAAGGTTTAAGATGAGTAGACTACACACCTGCCAGATGTGTTGCCACGTCCATTACAGAACCACTTCTTGCTGGTATTACAGTACACAACACACGCTGGATCGTGGATACCACAGTAGCTGAAAAACAACAATGTATCAAAACAGCATCCGATTTACTGCAGTATTTAGTCAAAATACTACATGAGTATAGGTCCTTGCCTTAGCAAAACTAAGGCCATGCCAAACCAACAAAAGGCTGAATTACAGAGGAAGTACACACACACACGCTATTAAGTGTCAGAGGGGTTAGTATATTGTATCTAACATGTAATGTGTGTTTTTAAATAATACAAGCAAGACACACTCCCAGTTAAATTTCTAAAAGTCAATTGTTTGTCGAAATCCTGATATTTAGGTTTAGGTAAGTTTTTGATGTTCAGCATCTTACAATTACAATTAATATGTGTTATCTTCAAAACTTATTTGTGCCTGGAAATTTTAACTTTTCTTTAACAAACACTCCTCGGTTTGTTAGGAACTCTATCCTAGCTAAAGGGAAAGCTATCCCAAGGCTGGGAGACAATCGCATCTTAAATACAGAAATAACATTTTACTCTCCTTTTTCTAAACATAATACCTTTACCTTGCATATTTCTCAAACACTTCTCTAAAATTTCCACAAGCAACATTAACCATTTTCCAAGTGTGTATATTATTGTATATCTAGTATCAGTTTTAGTATGCTTACAGGAATGTAAACTATGGAAGTAGTGGATAATTTTCTGTTAAGTTAAGTAGAATGGGCGCCAGTATTCAAATGATGATCTGAAAACTGTTGGTGTGTTGTGTTTCATTAGTGATATGTGTAAGTCTTGAATTAGTACTACTTGTAAACTTTGATAATATACTGTGCTTATCAGAAAAGTTGTAACGTTTAGTGAGGATAATGAACATTGATGAATTTTTGTATCTTCATGTCCTGTATGTGGTGTGTAACATCAGAGAACACATGCTGACATGGCGTGGCTCCTGTCAGTGTTACCTGCATGCGTGCACAGGCAGGTCTTTGGTGTAGTATGTGTCTTCTTCATCCTCCTCAAAGTTGAGCTCGGCCAACAGCTGGCTAGCTTTGGCCACGGAGTCATCCACTCCACCGTTGTGAAGACCCTCATCAGGACCATTTATCTGCAGCACAACACAAGCTTTACCAAACAAACTGAATGCTAACGATTAGCAGCTAGCGGCTAGGGAACACAGTGCGGAAAGCCAGTTAATTATAAGTTGACAGATTGTCAATAGTCTTGACTCTTATCTTTGGTAATTTAAGTTACACCCGTGAGTCTGGTTTACTTCGAACAACTCCAAATAAATGTGCTAAGACAACTAATATTACTTTGGGAGTTTAGTTAATGGTCTAGCTAGCTAGCTAACAGCGAGCTAACGGTAACAGCTAGCTAGCTAACATGAAGCCAGGTAACGCTAGATCCAATAATAGCGGGCTAGCTGACAGCGCTAGGTCAGCTAGCCAACTATCGCTAACGTCAGTAAACCGCGCTTTGTGGTGCCTTCCTGTAAAATTGAAAGCATCAGACCTGTCCGTCCAGCTGGCTCTGGGTCTGGCCTTGAGTTTGCGTCTGGCTGGGAAGGGTGAAGTCGGTGAAGTCGTACTCGGAGCCCTGGGTGTCAGCTCCGAGCAACTCCGTTTCCTCGGTGTCTAAGAAGGTGAGGGTCTGGGAGCTCGGCCCGTACGCCTCCACACTCATCTCGACTCTCAACTTTCGCTTAACTGAGCGGTTTCCGGTGTTCGTCTAAAGATGAACAAAATCCCCACGGTGTTTGTTTATCGATAACTGGTTTGGAGGCCGATGCTGAGAGTCTGAATTTAAACCCAAACAAAAATGGAACCGATCAGAACCTCGATAGCTCCTGCAGGTCCAACAGCGACTGTGACGAACTTCCATGCGCCGCTCAACGTGTGACGTTCACACTGTGGGCTGTAGAGCGGAGACAGATCATCGATGGAAAGAGCTCTCACTCTGATCTTATTTCCGGGTATCAAAACAGAATCGTGGACCTCTGCAGGGAAAATGGGGAAATACCTATTGGATGCTGAGAGACAACTGTTGCAGATATCCCCCTCCTTATATAGAATACATATTTATTTAGACCAAATCACTCACAGCCTCAAAATATTTTAATTCCCCCAATAAAAATGGTTTATAGCCCACTAGCTTGATCACCTTTATCAGGTGTTTTTACTGGCGTTACACAAACTGTGTTCCTATAGCATTCACTGTGACCTCTGTTAATTTTAAAAAAACAATAATGCTATTGCTAAGCCTATATGTGTGTGTACCAACCAGGCAAAATGGGCCTCAGGGGTCCAGGCCCCATACCCCCGGGGGCCCCAAAAGTGTGTGTCACTGGGTTTTGGAAATGTGATTAATTGCAAATTTGTTCAAGATTTTGCACCACTAAAGTATCAACTAAGGTAGGGCCTGCTTTATGTCTATATAAGTATTTAAATTATAAATTGGGAGCTGCTGTGAAGTGACACCTGTTAGGGCATGTTTTGTATAATTTCCTTACTCCCAAACAGTAGGCCCATGGTATATTCATTTCTGCATACTAAGTGCTGTGTTTCATTAGCACTACATAGGTAGTGCTTTTTCTCTATAGTGTGGAGTTGTGGCACGTTTTGTGAAGCAAAATTGCAGGAGCTAAACCTCAAGTGCAGATGTCATGCCAATTATTTATGACACAGTGGTGCTTTAAAGTAACATCTATGATCTTTGAAAGGCCTTTCATGCCAAGTCTACCAACTTTATATTGGCACAATTGACAAATACATGCTTTTAATAGGCATAACTAGTGAGTAATGGAACAAATATAGAGTTGTAATACTTAATAGATACAGAGACCTTACTTGTAATCCTTTAATTCTCTTTATTTCAAAGCCTTTCCATTACAAAGTCAAGATTACTTATTGTACGAGTGCTTTGTTAATGTCAGAAGCAGAAGACACCTTTCAGAGGATTCTCCCTAAACAGAGAAACTCACAATAAATCACAGAGCCATAATGTTATTGTACAACAGGGCACACACCGAGATAAAAAAAGTTTTTGAGGTAGCCACACATCTGACTGGACAGCATCAGTAATATATCTTTGAACTGACGTGCTGAGTATTTTTAAGGCCTTTTCATAACACACATAAACAACAGCAAGGCACAGGAAAGAGTCGGGGTCAGAGGTCACCTCATATGTAAACTTGAGGCTTTCACTTTTGTGAGCAGACATTTTTAGGGGCAGCTCCTCCACAACCCTTTCACTTCTCAGCACTCACAAAGCCACACAGTAAAATATCAGCACCTGCAAACTCAGAACTAAAATCCTGCCCATCGTTTCAACAATTCCATAAGTGAGAATTTTAAAACCACATAACCAAGATGTAAGTTGAATGACAAATGCTACGATAAAATTTAGGTCTGAGAAGAAGTTCAATTCTGCTCAGCTCAGTGCTCCATGATGCTACTTTGTGGTACAAACAATGGTACTGAATAGCAATTAGACACACACTGCTAAAAAGAATGACAATTTACTCAAACTCACTGGCACCAACTTGCTTGACTCACTTAAAACACAAGGAAAGGCCATGACACCACTACTGCTGCAACGCTAAGCACAGTGTTCAGTTAGTTTCTTAAGACTAGCTAGGTCAGTTTACAACTATATCCATGTTTACCACAGACGCATAGTTTTTCTGGGGATACGCAGGGTGCTGAAACAGAACGTAGACAATTCAAAGCTAAAATCTCTACTAAGACTGAGCAAACTGAAGCTGTGTTTGGTGGCATGGGCTGTCGGGACGGCTCAGCAGCCAGGGAAACGCTGGTCTACACAGTGAAACAGAAGACGATCCAATAAAAAAAGAAAAAACATAAAACAGAATATTTACTCCTGGGAGTGGCACCATCGCAGACACTGCTGCAGTTTAACAGGTCAGAACAAACCAAAGCTCAGTAAAATAAAGCATGACTCACCTATAAAGCATACCTCACATACATAATTATAATTATTGGGGGGCAGGGGGAGTTCAAAATGTGTGTATCTGTGGAAAGCTACATATTTCAAGTGAAAGTGACTGAAAATAAAAATACAAAATGCAAGCATTCACATAGCTGAATTTGCTGTCCATATTCCAGATTAAGCAAAAATGCTACAGAAATAAAATGCCAGGCCCAACTCTGAGTGAACTGAGAGTCCAACTTCATCAAATCAAATCCTCAGGTAAAATAAGCAGCTATATCTGATTCAATGAAGGGAACAACGGAAAGCTTTAATCAAAGAATAGGCTAACAATTACGGCTGCACAAATTGCGGGGGGAAAAAAACAACTTTGCAATTTGGTCTTGAAATGTTGAAAACTGTAAAAAACAAATTGCAGGTTTTCTTCACAGTTTAAGATTTAAAAAGTCGTGCATGTTTCTGAAGTTAGGCTCCAACAGGCATCTTTACACACTGTAAAAAGGATTTCACTACCCAGAAATCCAGTGCAGTGATGTCAGTTCCTTGTAGAGCTGCAACGATTAGTCGATCAAAAGAAAATGAATTGCCAACAATTTTGATAATTGATTGTTTCAGTCATTTTTCAAGCAAAAATTTAAAACTTTTGCTGTATCCAATTTCTTAAATGTGAGGATTTACTGCTTTTCCTTGTCATGTATGACAGTAAATGAAGAGTCTTTGGGTTTTGCCCAAACTCTTGGATGGACAAAAGAAGCAATTTGAAGACGTCGCTTTGGGCTCTGGGAGATTGTGATGAGCATTTTTCACAATTTTTTTGACATTTTATAGGCTTAACGTTTACTCGTGAAAATAATCGACAGATTAATCGATAATGAAAATAATCGTTAGTTGCAGCCCTAGTTCCTTGAAACACAATCCAGTGAGTAACTCATTATATTAAATGAACAAGAGAGAAAAGATCTACTATTCGGTCAGTTATTTAAAAAGAATATTAATGGATATACAATTTAGATTTAGAACAGGAAGCTCTGTTTAGCGCAATCTGAGAATTTCTCAAATAACTGTGCAGCCATAATAGAATTCTGACAAACCAAAACTAAATCACTGATCTTGAGATCTGTAAAATAACATTGCACAGCCTGGTGCCAGATCTCAGTGGGGTGGATTTTTGGGGGGGGTTTCTGTCAGAATTGGGCCAACAAACTGGGGGAATATGAGCTGGAACCAACCCGTTCCCTGATTTAAATAACCTTTGTAAAAGAAGGCAGATTTACAACTTCTTATAAAGAAAAAGGACTCGAGAAACAATTCAACATCAAGTGTGAAATGGTACAGTTAGAAGGTAGTTAAAAGGAAACAGAAATTAGCAAACACAGTGTACTGCTAAACATTTCTACTTAAAACCATAATGTATCATGTACATTAATCATTTATAGACATTCAGGAGCAAACACCTGTTGACTGAAACATATTGTGACTGAGTGAAACTTTGAGGATGAAGCATTATGAAAGTCAAATACTGTAGAGTATATTAAACACTATATTCCCCACTTCTGACTTCTATGAACGTAACCCTATAAGGTGCATAGGAGTCACATTCGGGATTATAGGTTGTAACATCTGTCACATCACAGACCCTCTGCATACAAACAAATATGAGCGGCACTTTGCTTCTGTGTTTTCTTAGGTTTTTTCACATATTTTAAACTCCAAAGTCAGAATATTTATGTTCCTTAGAAGTGGGACAAAAGCTTACGTTACAGCGTGATTGAGGGTTGTCTTGAAACCCCCAGTTTATCTTCTCACCATCGGTAGACATTAAAACATAACTGAATCAGGCAAAACATGGACCAAAAACCTAAAACAAAGATAAACAAACACTGAATACACTATACACTAAAGTTTTCATTTTGTAAAGACAACAATAAAAAAAAGAAAAAAAGAAAAGAAAAAAAAGGATGTTTGGCTACTTGTGGTTAAGTGCAATTCTCTTGTGTGGTGAAGGCTGGAGAGGCTGGTTGGCATCTGGAGGTCACTTAGTGGAAGTGCTGCTGGCAGTGGATCTTCTCCTCGGCCTGGTCCAGGAGCTCCAGCATCTCCCGGATGATGGCCTGCAGCGCACGCCCCAGGTCTTCCCCGCTGTAAGGCTTTCCGAGAGGAGGCACATGGACGAAGGCGGAGCGACCGTGGCTCAGGTACAGAGACGTGTAGTAGGTGAAATCACAGAGATACCTGTTGGTGAAGAGAGCACAGCATCAAATGAGTGAAGGGCCTGGCTTCATTAAATGGGAGACACAATAAAAGCCATTTACTGGACACATACTACAAGTTTCTGCCTGATGTATGGGTACATTTCTGCTGACAAACATATGAAAAATGGCACAAACAATAACATCTTCATGGCATCGCTGTAAGTCTCTGCATACCTACACCATAGATTAGCCGTACACACGGACATACACTAAGCCCTCAACAGCCATACTGCAACATCAGTTGGTATAAAAGCCAAAGTGTAACGACACCCTCAAATTCTGCTAGAACCCTCTCTCCCAGCAAATTTAAAAAATGCAACAGAGGAGTGAGGGAACAACAACTGTAGGAGGAGGGTGGAGACTGACTGACACCGATTAGAGTCTTTTTTATATAAATTTCATGATGTAGATAAGTCGACTCTATGTCAGCATTGTCCTCGCAGGTTCAGGGCTGATTTAAAACTGTAGATGGCGTGTTGAGCCATTTTCAACCCATGAAATGCTGATTTTTATACATTTGGTAATAAATGTCAATATTAACTCCAGCACTGGTGTGTTTTATCACAGTACAGTCATATCATTTAGTTTACAGCTCAAAAAACACGTTTAAGTGTGCAGTACCTCTTTAATGACATAGTTTTTACTGAGGCCAGATCAGATAAACGTCCCACTCACTGTTCACAATTCCGTATTAACTACATATAAGGGATTCTTATCAAAAATGTTTGTTTATGTTATGTGTTTCTTTGTTAAAGTTATGCAGTTAACGTCTCAGCATTTAAAGTCATATAAACAGATACTGTATAAGTTGTGTGGTAGCCATCCTGTATAGTATCTCCATGTTAACAGAACAGTATGTGCAACAGCTGGACATACAGTGATACAGTCATGATATTGTGTCCCAGGCTTCACTAATGGGAAGGAACATTTTACTAATATTTACTACAAAACTGTGTTAAAGGTCTTGCAAATGTATTTATTTTTCATTGTAGTCTCCCCATGACAAAAACACAGGTTGTGTTATTATCTTTAATGAAAGGTATTTATCTTCATTTTTAAAGGATTTAAATTGTCCTATTGATGTACTAGTGCACCTATTAAGCACTACTATATCCCACCTTTGCTCCAGACTTTGTTGCACACAGTTTCACCTCAGCTGTCTCTCATGCTGTCAAGCTGAATGCAAATTGTCAAACTAAACACACCTCACAATGCAGAGTGTAAATATTGTGTGCGGCTGA